>JALPQI010020946.1:0-19803 GCA_025490895.1 Thaumatotibia leucotreta
AAATAAGTTGCAGTTAATAGGGTAAGAGTATTCAGGAAGTGATCACACAAAATCAATTGCCATTAAATTATACATTTGATTTCGTTTGCATTTGCTCGTCCTTTAGTATTATCAAACCGCGATTAGAATGGGATTCGAAAGTACTGTTGACACAACAGTGTATACGTCTATCTAGGATATATTCATAGTAATATTAATATATTCCTAGTTTAAGTGCCGAGACTTACAGACAATAGATTAATTAATCACTCACTAGGTACATCTATAAACAACTCTTTTCTAGGTAAATGAAGTGTCATTTGTTGTGTCAACAGTACTTTCCAATCCCTTTCTGATTCCGGTTTGATAATATATGACATCCATTTCATTACTTCAATCAAAATATATTAAAAATATAAATATATTAATTCAATAATATGATTCGTGCCAGCATCAGACCGGATCAGCTAGTAGAGCGGAACCCCCCTTCCCTTTAGTCCTTGAACTTTTCCTGGTACTCCGCTTTACTAAACTTGAAAGGAGTTTTCCTGGGCAATTGAACGTCTATACCCTTATCTTTAAGTATTTAAAAACGATGAAAAAAAATATTTTGAGGATCTATATAATAATAAGAATATAAATGTTTAATAATAAGAATGTAAAGCCATACATGCAGACAATCAATTGATTGGAAGAAAATCTGTCGGGTTTATCTATCTATTAACTATAATGCGGTACGTATTATCTATGTAATGTAGCTACAGTCAAGAAAATCAATTCGCGTACCTTTTTCGCTCTTGCCACTATGACAATACTCGTAAAGGTCAAAAAGGTACGCAAATACAGTAGTACCTTTACTGCATACGCACATCTGTGTATACACTGCTCTTCGTTTATCGGAAATACATTACAATTATAAAAAAATGCATACGGCTTGGTATTAACGAGCATATTATTAATTGGTTAGTGATTTTCCATTGTTCCTAGTATACTGCGGTTGGTAATTATTATTCAATTCAAATTAGCTTTAACTATAGGTTTTCTATCAATGAGCTGGTTTATGTAAATAAATCAGTGGCTTATACAATATGAGTTCGTAATTTTGTATATGTAGGATTAACTGTGCTTAAGATATACATAAATCAAATATAGCGGCCGTTCCTTATGGGTCTCAAAAGTCAAATTGTGTGGACATAAAATCGGAACCTATATAACATGGGTACATACCAAAAATCAATTTCTGTACTCCAGAAATCGAGCTTGAAGAGTGTAATCGAAAATACGTGTTGTAGGAAAACGACTTTAAAAATTACGCCAGAGAGTATAAGATGCCTAATGGTCTTCTACCCTTTAGCGTATTGATAATGGAAACATTTAAAAATACATAATTCATAAATGTGGTCGAACAAAACTTAGTAACTATCGAAGTTAGGCGACTCTAAAATAAAGAATGTTTCCTGAATCACTGATAATTATTAGTGTAATAAATATTAGTGACTTAGGATACACCGTCTACTTTATATAACAGGATGGAAAGGGACGACGTTCCTTCCCGCTACCGACCGAGTCTACCAACCATTACGATGAACTTTCAGTAAGGGACCAACATCGAAATATAAAAAAAAAATTAACCCTCATACAAAGTGAGTGATTAGTTAGACTTCAATACTCGTAGTATGGAATACTCGTAGTAAATTTTCCATGTACGCTTTCGATGTTGATCCCATACTGAAAGTTCATCGTAATGGTTGGTAGACTCGGTCGGTAGCGGGAAGGAATGACGTCCCTTTCCACCCTGTATATTAGACAACTTTAATAGAATATATCACAACACAATCCTCATAAAGGTCGCGCTCAAGTAACTTTCCTGAACATCGGAGTATCGGAGATAATCCTGCCCCTGTCGCTGCGAACGACATAAAATCAATAACCAATAATAGAACCTAAAGCTTCAGGTACAACATATCTAAACGACAGTCTTATTGAGAAGTTATCCTCACGTACAGTCACCGACAGATCAAATTGCCCAGAATTCTCACAAACATCTGAGCTAGCTAATCATCATGGCTTTAGAGAACATGTTCAGATATTTTTGAGCGCCGTGGCTGCTCCGATATATTTGATGGCAACTGTTCAGTTGCGAACCACCTACTACCGCGAAAATCTCGTAAATTTCAAGGATTTTTCTCTGTTACTCAAACGAAGGCGTCATTAGAGTGAGAGAGACAAATCCTCAAAATTTACGAATTTCGTTTTTCACGGTAGGGCCGCAGGATTGTTGAGCCACTTGCCATTGGCCTTAACTGGGAATTTGTATTTCGTTAATTTTCTACAAATTTTGATACTTGTAAGTCTGTGTCTTAAGGTACGACCGCACCAAAGCCCAAAAACGGTGACGGTATGGAATCGCAGTGACGCGTCGTATCTGTAACGTTTTTGCCGCGAGCCCCCCACATCGGCTGCTCAAAATACGCAGACGGTACGGAATCGTAGTGACAATTTTTCTTAGAATTTTTCATAGGCGTCATATAAAAGACTAGCGAAACAGAAAGAATAAAACAGTACGTACATTACGATACAAGAGCGAAAACATGAATTTCCTTTTTGCACGTGTCTTGTAGGACGTTTTTTTAGTACAAATGGCCCTCCGAAGTTTTGGACCTGACGTAAAATGAGCCACTACTCGCATTAGCACGTAAAAAAGGCACCATCTGTACTAAAAAGCAGTTTTATAATAATTGAGTATCTTAATAACTAATAAACAAATATGTAGCGTAGACTGTACCTATTGACAAGGTCGGAAAATACTTTTTCATTTTGTCCCGACCTTTCGTTCCCATTACAGTTGGGAAATCAGATTATATGGAGGGGAAAACACGACATTTTGGCTGAAATCTCATCATGTTGATTGAACCAGGCTTGGGAATTTAAATAAAAGCATAATGAAATCTCGAGTTAGCGGATAAAGGCCGTTTATCTACTTTTAACAGGTATGCTTTAGGTACCTACCCACCATTTGTATTTGTATTTATCATAGAATATATATTAAAATAATGATATGCGTATATTAGTCAGGTACAAATTTCTCACGGAATCGTCAAGATTCATATTTATTGCTGGCAGCCATAATGGAATTCAGTAACCATCCATCGCATAGAAGCTAATTGAGATAAAAAGGTAAATTCCGAAGTTTCGTTGAGAATACGCCTAATATATGTTTTTTGAATACATCTGTCCTTTTTTGCAAGTTTTAAATAACGCTATTATTTGGAGTACAGTCTCAGATGCAATTTAAATCATATAGGTATAAAGCATGGTGATTGCAAACAAAGAACATAGATAAATATGAAACAATTCAGTTCAGGTGGTGTCACATCACACCTGCAATGAACCTGTTCACACCTGTGCGGAAGTGCCATTAGAAAACAATACGATTTCATATAAGTATTGCTTGATTCGTGTATGGTGGCAAATAGGTACCTATGAACTGAATACGAAAACGACGAAATTAGTCGTATGAGTATCACTTACCCATTTTTATTGCAGACTTCGGGATCTTTTTAGCAAGCATTACTTTTTTTTGGTTCATTTGGTACTGTACATCTTGGATAAAATATTTCGGTATTCTGAAGCAATATGGGGTATTGCAGAGCTTTTCAACATGTAAATCATCCTTCATTGTCCCTATCGAGGGGTCATAGCTACCGAAAATATAGCTTGCCCAGAGTAGCTATTATATGGACACCTAAGTATCTCCTAATGCGTCCATGCACGTAGTTGATAGAAAAGGTTTGCTCCCTGCAGTGGACAGAGATAGGCTGAAGTTGAGATGTGATGTAGATGTCGAGTTACGGAATCAGCCCAGGGACCTTACCATGACGTCTTAATTCGATTCATTTTAGGACCTAATTAAACTGAACCGAAACGCTTTTTCCTACCACAACGTCGTAATTTTGCGATTCAATTTCGACCGAAGCAGCGGTAAATGTCACAGTGATTTCACAGGATAACTAATCCTTACCTCTCGTGTCACGATGCCGTTCAATACCACGCCGACCATCTCTCCAAGGTCATCAAAGGCTCCGATAGACACTCCATCAGGCAGGGAAGAAGCCGCGTAGTCCTCCAACTCTTGACAGCGGGACTCTGGCGTCTCCAGGAGCTGAACAGCCTGGTTCATGGGTTCATCGCGGAAAAAGAATCTGAGGAATGAATCGGATGAAACTTTTTAAATTAAATCTGTCTTTGAAATATTTTATCTTACAGTGGCCTGTGACGTCAGTAAAAGTCGTATTTTGTTATTGCACCTGTCTTTATGGTGGACCAGAAGGTATTTAAGTAGCTAATACTAATACTTTCTCATCGTCCTTCTTAAATTTGTCGTGTATACAACTGTTTTTACCCGAGACCTGTAGGTCCAAAGTAAATGAAATTATTAGCTGCGTATATCTGGAATCTGGATGTTCAACACATGAAGAATCCCTCCATGGTTACCCATCTATCTATTTTCTCACTACAGGTGTCTACCGTAGTAAACGGTATATACCAATCGACAGTAGAACCTAAAAAAAAGTGAACAAACCTAAAAACTTGCATTATTCCATAATCACGCATTTTTAGAACACGATCTTGGTTTGATTACGAACTTGACATCTTAAACCTTGAGTTCACATTTTTTTTTTTTGTTAAAATTATTTTAGTATTAACGTAAAAATAATTATATCTGTATAATATTTAAACACGTCAGTCAGTCAATAGTGCTATGGAAAGTCAGCCATATTTACTTTTTTTTTAGATTCTCCCAATGATGGGTATAGTTTAGTTACTGTACCGTCTGAGGAAACCGAGCGTGAGTTCGGTGTCGTCGGCGTTGAGTTTCCGCAGCGTGTAGGGGAGCTTCGGCGGCATCTCGGGCCGGCGCGGGCGCAGCCCCAGCTCCGACAGCTGCGCCGGCAGCTCGTCCGCGAGCTACGAATACAACAAAAAAAATCGTTTATTGTTTCCAGACAGTTACAAAGTAACGTAGACGAACGTAACGTAGTCGACACAGAGTCCTGGCTAGGACTAATCACCAAATAATAAATAGTACATTACTATAGAGGACGGGAAACGAAGGGTTACAGGTCAAGTAGATATATCTAGAAGGAACTGAGGCCAGATAGGAATACGCGGCCTGTAACCCTGTTTCTCGCCGAGATTTGTATAGTGCTTTTCTCAAACTTGATTTCGCCGAACCATACTATTTGATTTGTAAATAAACCAATAATTTAGTGCAGTATCGTACAACATTAAAAAAAAAAACATTCGCGACTAACTTTTTTTTTTTATCTGTTTGAGGTATCCTTTTACCTGTTGGTATAGACATTAGTTCTTAGGTAATTTTTTTTTCTGTGGCTGAATGTCAAGACTTAGTGTCACAATTTGACGTTTCAAAACAAAAGACAGTTTGTTTGCAGTCCTAGGTGTGAAATAAATACATGAAATCTCTTTACATATCATCTTAGCATATGACACCGGATACATAGTATTTCCGGGCTTAATTTAAAGTAAGTAACATCAACATTCCGTAGCAAGTTTGAGAAAAAAATCTCACTTCAACCTATTTCTCCGAGACCCTATAACTAACTCGGGGTTATAACGGTCCGACTAAAAATAAAATCGGTTCACGATTCTCGGAGATCTAGAGTAACGACATATCTACTCGTACGAAAACAAATCATTCGAATTGAGAACCTCCTGCTTTTTTGAAATAGGTTAATAAAATAAAAATAATCACCCCCGGCTAACCTCCATCGTCATCATCATCATCATCAAATCAGCCAAATGAAGTCCACTTTTCTGTGTAACTTCCTAATTGATATGTCCAATTAACTTATAATTAGGATATTTTTTTCGCGATTTCTCGATTATCTCCGTAGTGAAAGCTTCTTAGCGTGATCGTCTCTTATATATATCCTGTTCACTCTTGTTCCATAACCCAAATGTCACCCTGTATAGTTAGGAACATAGTATGACACACTCTGTGTGCAGATTGTGTAGTGTAGGAACCGGCAGGTATAATTAGAAGTTAATTATATATAAACGGTCTTGTCATTCTTACCATAATCGGAGTCTTGACATTGTCGACATAGTCCCACTACGGTCACTTTAAATCTATTACTCTATCGACAAGTTGGATAGCTGACTTGTGTTGACATACATCATAAATATTTATATGCACTAGATAAATGATTTAAAGAACCAATTTTTAATAATCTGGATTTGTAGTTCGATCATTTGAATTTCATTTTGATATTTGCGTGCGAACGTGCGTAATAATTTGACAATTGTGTTAGTTTTTAGTAAAACGTCCCACTTTGTCGCTTACCATAAAGACGAGATTTCCTTGTATCTTCATTTGAATAAATTAACAAAGCTTTATGGCAAACGACAAACTGGGACGTTTTACTAAACTCACTCACAATTAGCTTTTAATATGCCATTGTATTTAATTGTGACAGTTAATTACACACAAAGTTGAACTTGGGAACTTTAAAATTTAATTATAGCATGTATTAACTATACTATACATATAGTTATGTATCCTTTAGCGATATAATCAATCTACAAAAACCTTCCGTAGACTTATGATGGCGCCGTGTTTATCATTTGTCGTCGTTTCCGTCGCGTTCTGACAAATATACAAGCGCAAAAGTGATGCGTAGCACGATAAACGGCAAAAGCGAAACCATCACAACATATGTCACCTGCAGGCTATCATGCATGATGGTACCGCGTCTAATCGTTTGTCCGCGTTGCCCTCATGCATTAACAAGTGTGAAAGTGCAAATGTGTCGCGAAGCACGACAAACGGCAAAAGCGAAACCATCACAACATATGTCACCTGTAGGCTTATGATGCATGATGGTACCGCGTCTAATCGTTTGTCGGCGTTGCCGTCATGCTTTAACAAGTGTGAAAGTGCAAAAGTGTCGCGTAGCACGACAAACGGCAAAAGCGAAGCCATCACAACATATGTCACCTGCAGGCTTTAGATAGATGCATGATGGTATCGCTTCTAATCGTTTGTCGGCGTTGCCGTCTTGCTTATAACAAGTGTGAATGTGAAAATGTGTAAGTGTCGCGTAGCACGATAATTGAATAAAACGGGACCATCATAAGCCACCTGGCTTATGATGATGGCATTTTTACCTTTTATACGCGTCACTTTCGCACTAACATCCTTGGTAGAACACGACAGCAACGCCAACAAACAATTAGACGCGGTACCATCATAAACCTACAGGTGACTTATGTTGTGATGGTTTCGCTTTTGCCATTTATCGTGCTAAGCGTCACTTTCGCACTTGCATCTGTTAGAACGTGACGGCAACGCCCACAATCGACTACTGGTCATATAAATAATGCTTACAGTGGTGACTAGGGCTGCCAACCGTCCCGTTTCTGGGGCCCTAAAGTATGGGTCCCGCAAAGGGTTCACGCGGGACGCCGATTGTCCCGCTTTTCAGGGAATACTAAAATAGCAATATGAATACGTAAATGAAAGCAATTCAAGATTGCATCATGTTAATTTGAATGTGCCACGACGTCCGTGACTATAGCCCGCGAGCACCGTGCACTGACCGTGTATAACTACCAAAATACGAATGATTGCATCTAAATTGAACCGATCTGAAACTAAGCATTGCTTTTTTAATGTCAATATCGTTCTTCCCGTCCCGCATTTTAGAGCGAGGTCCCGCAATTTATTCGCAAATGTCCCGCATATCTGTGATCTCTGGTTGGCAACCCTAGTGGTGACAGTGCGTTTCATAAATTAAAAAAATTGTAAAATCTTAAGCCCTTCGTCCATGTCCGCATTTAGTTATTGTAAGCTAACTAGAGGTATCAATTTGCGATATTAGCATAAACATTGTCCAGCTGGTCATAATTGAATGTTGGTCGCCTGAAAGCCTAACCAGGCTATTAGCTCTGATTTAGGCTAAAAGCCGTCACATTCCGCCCTTCTATTCATTCTATTGCCTTGAAGTATGTTCCACAAAAGCGATTATAACAGTAAAATGCTACATCCAACTATTACAGTATGATAGTGGCAATTCAGTTTGAAGTATTTCAGATACCTATTTGAACAACTACCTACGTCCGTAGTTTGTAAGCAATGAGCATAATAAATAGCTATATGTGGTGATGAACGTGTTGAATACGTGTTATTATAAAAACCTATGCTTTCATATTTGGAATGTCAAAATTAAATATTAGTCGGACAAAACCCTTTTTAGTACCTTTTTTAGGCTCTAGTGCGAGAAGTGTGTCATTTTACGTCAGGTCCAACACTTCGGAGAAAATAAAGTGTACACAAAAATGTTCAAAAATATGTCCCAGTGCACTTTAATTCTGTGTAATAAGAACGTCGTAACATATTTTTCATCACACCTGTTCCGTAAGTGCGCCAATACGCTGCGGTGATGCGCGCCGTAGGTGCGTCATTACGTCCTAGTAGGCCGTTAAGGATTTTCATACAACATTACGTCGCACGCCGCGCCGAAATTTCTTTTATGAAAATGATGAAATTAAGTCATCCCTGATTTAGACCATTTTAGAGTAGTTTTGTGAAAATATATTGTTTTATTTACTTTTTTGCATCACAGGTGTGATGAAAAACATTGTGTGTACCACGGGCGGTACAAGAATTATGAACTCGTGTGAAGTAAAGCCCGCGCCTTCGGATTGGGCTTTACTTTCACACTCGTTCGCAAATTCTTACTTACCGCCCTAAATACACAATGTACTATATGAGCGGATTCTTTCGATACTTATTTTTGCACTTGACTGTACAAAAAACGCCGTACGAGACACGTGCAAACACGAAATTCGTAACTCGTGTCGATTTGAAACTCCCTATAGGTCGTGTTTTTTTTATAACATCGCCATTCGTTTCGAATTTAATGTTTTTCGCACTTGTGTCGTAATGTACTATTATGTACATGGTAATGTTACTACTTCAAAAATGTCACGAACAATTTAGGTAGTTTCATTAAAAAAAAATACGAGTATAGAAGTTCAAAAAAGCTTCATCTCGGAAAATGTATGATATTATATTAATAGGTGAAAAACTGGATCAGTGGCATCGATAGCTGTAATTTATGTACGTTTTCAGTTATTTTTGAACTTATAAAAACAAAATACCTACAAATTCATAGTGATCTATGTATTTCCAATCCGTTCTCGTTTCCTACAACTTGTAGATAGATAGCTATATGGCTGTCCCGATTATTACCGACCGCCATTGTAATATCAATTAGTTTATCTCCGTGTCGAATCGTGTAACAATTTGCATAAAATTACTATGCAGCTGACTCGGTACACTTTTTACCGGGTCCTTTTAACTTAGCTTTTTACGACCAAAACGTTTTTATGTTTCTAGTTCCTGGCTCTTAATGCCCATTCGGGTTTCATTGCTTAATATGACTTAGTAAAAACTATATCTTTCGCATTTTAGCTGTATTGTACAATCCATTGATATCTATTATAAGGATCTTGACTATGATTTAATCTTTTTTTTCAGTTTTTATGAGTCCTTTGCTGTCTAAATATAAATTGTAAAAAAGTTATTAAGTTAATTATGGAATCAAGGGCAAAGTACAGCCAACTAATTGGAACCTTGAGCCACTCGGGAACTTTGTCAAAATAACGCTATAAAGCAAACTGTAAGAAATCTCTTACTAGTTGTCACTGTGACTTGGTAGATTATGATAGTTGTAGAGCCTAGGACACACATTGGTTGAGTTTAACAAACTGGCTACGAAGCACCAGAAAAATTTGAATTGGACATTTTTGCACTTTGTAAACTAGACGGGAAAATACATTGTTAATGCTTTTATATAATTTCATGAATAACTATTTTCTGATGACTTGTTTCGCAGTGTTTTTATTTTAAAATCAATATGGCAGGTTTAATACACGAAGTCCAAAAGGCATATCGACGAGGTTGGTATCGAGTAATAATAGGAAAACTGGTTTTAAATAAAACCGAAATAGATTTCAGACAAATATTCGTATCCAGGTAATATTTTCATGTCACAAATTTTAATCTGCAAATAAAGGCAGAAAGAGGCCGGTTTCTGATCCGCCAGCGTCTTGTAAAATTATTAGCGCTTGATATAATTATAATCATAATATATACCTTTTATTGTAATAAATCTATCTTATTGGTGCAAAATGATTAAAATTAAATAGATTCAGTACAAACAAAATAAATCAATGTCTCAAACGCTATCCTACATACATCACTAGAACATGAGAATTCATGGCTACATAAATCGCGGATTCGAAACGGAATTACTTGATTTATTCCTTTTGTGTCACGACTCGGACCCATAATCGGTATTTACTTGTTTATAGTGGGAGATAATTAGTTTGTATTGTGTATCGCGTGACAACGGTAATTTTAAAATATATCCACAATTTACACGTGTATATTTCATAGCCGTGGGTATCTGCAACTAGGTAATAAGAACCTATTAAAATACATTATAAGATTTATAAGCAGGGCCCGTAACTTTCATGCCGATGACATCAATTTGACGTCACGCTCCATTTAGGGTGATCCAAAATAGTTTTATTGTTAAATATAAATCATTAGTCATCAATCATTTTAATCTTGTACAAATAACTTCAAAAATAGTATATTTTACTCGTGAAATAAATAATATCTACTTGATACGTGAAACATAAGTAAAATTATTTGATTTGTGTTTATACATACATTTTATTTAATGATATTGTTAGCACATTTCAATATTTACGTAGAAAACGGAATTCCTCTTTAACGTAAAGCACGTATCAAGTAGGTATTATTTATTTCACGTGTAAATAGACTACTTTTGAAGTTATTTGTACATGATTAAAATGATTGACGACTAATGATTAATATTTAACAATAAAACTATTTCGGATCACCCTAAATGGAGCGTGACGTCAAATTGATGTCATCGGCATGAAAGTTACGGGCCCTGTTTATAAGGTTCCTAAAACTCGGAAACAATAAGGGTTTCCTATAAATAATGGGAGAGGAAAGAAATTCAGCTGTTTGTATGAAAAACATGATTGTTTAAATGTATGTTGGGAATGGTATCCTATTATGTATCGTTTTGACCCGGGTGAATCCTCAAACTTCGACCAAGGCCATAGGCGGATGGACAGCAGCATCAACTATGTATGGCTTCCAATACGGTTTTTTTTGCATGGACAATACCAAGATCCCGGTATCGACAACCCGTCCGTCAAGAGATAACCGCCCTACTGTCCGCCCTAATGCTGCGACCACGACATTGGTCTAAGACGACCAGCAGCGAGCGATTCTATAAGTTGAAACGAGATGCCGATATGGGAACTCCTTCTCGCTCGTATGGTTTTCTGCTAAGCCGGTCGCCTTAGACCAATGTCGTGGCCGGGCCTAAAGTCCAGCAGTAGATGTCTATCGAGTATCGACTGAGAATGACGATGATGATGTAATGTTTTCAAATTATTAAAAAAGTGCCATCCGTTAAACTTGTTTAATAAGGTTGAGGTAAATAAATTGCAAATTTAACAAAGGAAAATCATTAATAATTATAACTACCATTGTTATTTCAACTGACATACTATTAAGATCTTGAACAATGTAAAATTATGGTCAACAAGTGATAAATGATAATTTGAAGTGAAATAAAAACTTATTGTCGTGTTTTGTCTACACCACATAGGTATAAGAACGGAAGTTATTCCGAATGCCTATGACATGCCTACCTCTATCTAAGGTAAGGTCAAATATTCCAGAAATAATATGTTGCCTTATAAATGTATTATGTATTACCTATTATAAAATTATCGGTGCAATTTGTTTTCCTATGTCAGGAAGGATGTTATAGTCTCGTACCTGATATGGACATAATTTAATACATGATTCAGTGTAACTATTAAATATAATGGTACAAGATAGTACATCTATTAATAGTATTATACGTTACTCATATCTAATACCAATACCAATTTTATGTCTTCATCACAAATCTTTCTCGTACTCGGTATAAATAAAATAAAAACAAAAAATATAAAACTATTATAATCTTATTAGAAGGCACGAATAACATCAATACGAATTCTAACTAAACTTTAATACGAGTATAAAGAGTTTTAACAAAATGGTGATCTATAAGACAGGTACCTTACATTGCATCAACTATACATGGTGTTTACAAAATGTTGAATCATGTTGATGTAAATGGTGTCCTAAAAATATCGCAAGATTTAAATTTAATGAAAAGGCATACTTTTCTTGATCTACTGTTTTTTTCTCTGACACATAAAATACCTACGCAAAATAGGATTAAATATTATAATAGTAAATCGCCCTACAGCCCTGATCTCCTAGACGAAAAACGGTTTTGACCCCATTTTCTGGCCGTTTTCCTTTTATTTCAGTGAATCCCAAATATTGCGATTTAACATAGATTGGTTTTTCATGGGGTTATTTGTAGTCAAAGTTCTATGTCAGCAAGCTCTTGATTACCCACGGTTTGATGGAGGGGATTTCATACTGCAGCACACAACGAAATTCACCCATATTTATGCAAAGTTCATAGAAAATTTGAACAAAGGAGTGTTATGTCACAGCAAAGTCTTCAACGTAATTTCTCGGCATGCTTTACCATACTGAACCCTATTCTTTGTTGTACTGTATGATTCAATCCAGAAATAAAATAATCAACCAGAAATAAGTATTTTTCATCGATTTCAAATCTTGCGTTATTTTCGGGACAACCTTTATAACATGAAACTATTCAATGATTTTAACTATGTATTTGTGCAATGGGACAAAATATAAAACCACAGCCAGACGTAAATGTAAGTACATATACTATTATAATATGTTGTATAAATAAGTCTGTAACAAAAAATATGATATCAAGATAATTGCATGCATGTGCACTGTGCAGCTTCGAAATGCAGGAAGTGTGAACCAGTTTTACAAATGCCAATTGTAAGGATATGCAATTGTTTTATGTAGAACCTTGAGCTACATTTTACTTTCACTAAACTTATACTGAAATCATTTCTTCAACCTATTTTGGTCCCAATGCTAATCCCCACCAGCGTGAAGTTAGCTGCCTAAGGTTAGCAGCCTATGGTAACCCGACCAAGTACAGTGGTCATAATTGGTGATTTCATACAAAAGCGTACAAAACGGTAGTACAAGGTCAAATATAAGCTTTTCCGATAGATAAAGAAGTTTTCTACAGTTTACCATTACCTATATTACATCAAACATAAAAAAACACCAAATATTGACTAGGCAGCTAACTTCACAAATTGGCTTAGATTAATTAATTTTAGGTTTTCCTCTATTTCTCCATGGAATCTCTCTTTATAACACTTAATGTTAAGTATCAAAAGAACCTCCTAAAATAAGCATTAATTAAGAATACACTCATTAAAATTGAAAGAAAATTACTATGTCTAACGTGCAAAAAAGACTTAGCTGCCTAAGCTAATATCTAAGTTTCCTCTATTTTTCCATAGAATCTTTCTTTGTAACACTTTATGTTAGGCATCAGTAAATCCCTCCGAAATAGAGCATTAATTGAGGAAACTCTCATCAACATTGAAAGAAAATTACTATGTTCAATTTGCAAAAAACACTTAGCTTCCTATGCTAATGTTAGATTTTACTCTATTTTTCCATAGAATCTTTCTTTGTAACACTTTATGATAGGTATCAGTAGAACCCCCTAAAAAAGAGCATTAATTAAGAAAACTCTCATCAACATTGAAAGAAAATTACTATGTTTAATTTGCAAAAAACACTTAGCTGCCTATGCTAATATCTAAGTTTCCTCTATTTTTCCATAGAATCTTTCTTTGTAACACTTTTTGGTAGGCATCAGTAGGACCCCCTAAAATAGGGCATTTATTGAGGAAACTCTCATAAACATTGAAAAAAAATTACCATGTTTAATTTGCAAAAAACACTTCGCTGCCTATGCTAATATCTAAGTTTCCTCTATTTTTCCATAGAATCTTGCTTTGTAACACTTTATGTTAGGTATCACTAGAATTCCCTAAAAAAGAGCATTAATTGAGAAAACTCTCATCAACATTGAAAGAAAATTACTATGTTGAATTTGCAAAAAACACTTAGCTGCCTATGCTAATATTAGATTTTCCTCTATTCTTCCATAGAATCTTTCTTTGTAACACTTCATGATAGGTATCACTAAAACCCCCTAAAATAGAGCATTAATTGAGAAAGCTCTCAACAACATTGAAAAAAAATTACTATGTTTCAATTGCAAAAAACACTTAGCTGCCTATGCTAATATTAGATATTCCTCTATTTTTCCATATAATCTTTCTTTGTAACACTTTATGATAGGTATCAGTAGAATCCCCTAAAAAAGAGCATTAATTAAGAAAACTCTCATCAACATTGAAAGAAAATTACTATGTTTCATTTGCAAAAAACACTTAGCTGCCTATGCTAATATTACATTTTCCTCTATTTTTCCATAGAATCTTTCTTTGTAACACTTTATGATAGGTATCAGTAGAATCCCCTAAAATAGAACATTAATTGAAAAAAGTCTCATCAACATTGAAAGAAAATTACTATGTTTCATTTGCAAAAAACACTTAGCTGCCTATGCTAATATTAGATTTTCCTCTATTTTTCCATAGAATCTTTCTTTGTAACACTTTATGATAGGTATCAGTAGAATCCACTAAAATAGAGCATTAATTGAGAAAACTCTCATCAACATTGAAAGAAAATTACTATGTTCAATTTGCAAAAAACACTTAACTGCCTATGCTAATATCTAAGTTTCCTCAATTTTTCCATAACATCTTTCTTTGTAACACTTTATGATAGGTATCAGTAGAATTCCCTAAAACAGAGCATTAATTGAGGAAACTCTCATCAACATTGAAAGAAAATTACTATGTTACATTTGCAAAAAACACTTAGCTGCCTATGCTAATATTAGATTTTCCTCTATTTTTCGATAGAATCTTTCTTTGTAACACTTCATGATAGGTATCACTAAAACCCCCTAAAATAGAGCATTAATTGAAAAAACTCTCATCAACATTGAAAGAAAATAACTATGTTTCATTTGCAAAAAACACTTAGCTGCCTATGCTAATATTAGATTTTCCTCTATTTTTCGATAGAATCTTTCTTTGTAACACTTCATGATAGGTATCACTAAAACCCCCTAAAATAGAGCATTAATTGAAAAAACTCTCATCAACATTGAAAGAAAATAACTATGTTTCATTTGCAAAAAACACTTAGCTGCCTATGCTAATATTAGATATTCCTCTATTTTTCCATATAATCTTTCTTTGTAACACTTTATGATAGGTATCAGTAGAACCCCCTAAAAAAGAGCATTAATTAAGAAAACTCTCATCAACATTGAAAGAAAATTACTATGTTTAATTTGCAAAAAACACTTAGCTGCCTATGCTAATATCTAGGTTTCCTCTATTTTTCCAAAGAATCTTTCTTTGTAACACTTTATGGTAGGCATCAGTAGAACCCCCTAAAATAGGGCATTTATTGAGGAAACTCTCATAAACATTGAAAGAAAATTACCATGTTTAATTTGCAAAAAACACTTCGCTGCCTATGCTAATATCTAAGTTTCCTCTATTTTTCCATAGAATCTTGCTTTGTAACACTTTATGTTAGGTATCACTAGAATCCCCTAAAAAAGAGCATTAATTGAGAAAACTCTCATCAACATTGAAAGAAAATTACTATGTTTCATTTGCAAAAAACACTTCGCTGCCTATGCTAATATCTAAGTTTCCTCTATTTTTCCATAGAATCTTGCTTTGTAACACTTTATGTTAGGTATCACTAGAATCCCCTAAAAAAGAGCATTAATTGAGAAAACTCTCATCAACATTGAAAGAAAATTACTATGTTTCATTTGCAAAAAACACTTAGCTGCCTATGCTAATATTAGATATTCCTCTATTTTTCCATATAATCTTTCTTTGTAACACTTTATGATAGGTATCAGTAGAATCCCCTAAAAAAGAGCATTAATTAAGAAAACTCTCATCAACATTGAAAGAAAATTACTATGTTTCATTTGCAAAAAACACTTAGCTGCCTATGCTAATATTAGATTTTCCTTTATTTTTCCATAGAATCTTTCTTTGTAACACTTTATGATAGGTATCAGTAGAATCCCCTAAAAAAGAGCATTAATAAGGAAAACTCTCATCAACATTGAAAGAAAATTACTATGTTTCATTTGCAAAAAACACTTAGCTGCCTATGCTAATATTACATTTTCCTCTATTTTTCCATAGAATCTTTCTTTGTAACACTTTATGATAGGTATCAGTAGAATCCGTTAAAATAGAGCATTAATTGAGAAAACTCTCATCAACATTGAAAGAAAATTACTATGTTCCATTTGCAAAAAACACTTAGCTGCCTATGCTAATATTAGATTTTCCTCTATTTTTCCATAGAATCTTTCTTTGTAACACTTTATGATAGGTATCAGTAGAATTCACTAAAATAGAGCATTAATTGAGAAAACTCTCATCAACATTGAAAGAAAATTACTATGTTTCATTTGCAAAAAACACTTAGCTGCCTATGCTAATATTAGATTTTCCTCTATTTTTCGATAGAATCTTTTTTTTGTAACACTTCATGATAGGTATCACTAAAACCCCCTAAAATAGAGCATTAATTGAGAAAACTCTCATCAACATTGAAAGAAAATTACTATGTTTCATTTGCAAAAAACACTTAGCTGCCTATGCTAATATTAGATTTTCCTCTATTTTTCGATAGAATCTTTCTTTGTAACACTTTATGATAGGTATCAGTAGAATCCCCTAAAAAAGAGCATTAATTGCGAAAACTCTCATCAACATTGAAAGAAAATTACTATGTTTCATTTGCAAAAAACACTTAGCTGCCTATGCTAATATTAGATTTTCCTCTATTTTTCCATAGAATCTTTCTTTGTAACACTCTATGATAGGTATCAGTAGAATCCCCTAAAAAAGAGCATTAATTGAGAAAACTCTCATCAACATTGAAAGAAAATTACTATGTTCAATTTGCAAAAAACACTTAGCTGCCTATGATAATATTAGATTTTCCTCTATTTTTCGATAGAATCTTTCTTTGTAACACTTCATGATAGGTATCACTAAAACCCCCTAAAATAGAGCATTAATTGAAAAAACTCTCATCAACATTGAAAGAAAATAACTATGTTTCATTTGCAAAAAACACTTAGCTGCCTATGCTAATATTAGATATTCCTCTATTTTGCCATATAATCTTTCTTTGTAACACTTTATGATAGGTATCAGTAGAACCCCCTAAAAAAGAGCATTAATTAAGAAAACTCTCATCAACATTGAAAGAAAATTACTATGTTTAATTTGCAAAAAACACTTAGCTGCCTATGCTAATATCTAGGTTTCCTCTATTTTTCCAAAGAATCTTTCTTTGTAACACTTTATGGTAGGCATCAGTAGAACCCCCTAAAATAGGGCATTTATTGAGGAAACTCTCATAAACATTGAAAGAAAATTACCATGTTTAATTTGCAAAAAACACTTCGCTGCCTATGCTAATATATAAGTTTCCTCTATTTTTCCATAGAATCTTGCTTTGTAACACTTTATGTTAGGTATCACTAGAATCCCCTAAAAAAGAGCATTAATTGAGAAAACTCTCATCAACATTGAAAGAAAATTACTATGTTTCATTTGCAAAAAACACTTAGCTGCCTATGCTAATATTAGATATTCCTCTATTTTTCCATATAATCTTTCTTTGTAACACTTTATGATAGGTATCAGTAGAATTCCCTAAAAAAGAGCATTAATTAAGAAAACTCTCATCAACATTGAAAGAAAATTACTATGTTTCATTTGCAAAAAACACTTAGCTGCCTATGCTAATATTACATTTTCCTCTATTTTTCCATAGAATCTTTCTTTGTAACACTTTATGATAGGTATCAGTAGAATCCCCTAAAATAGAGCATTAATTGAGAAAAGTCTCATCAACATTGAAAGAAAATTACTATGTTTCATTTGCAAAAAACACTTAGCTGCCTATGCTAATATTAGATTTTCCTCTATTTTTCCATAGAATCTTTCTTTGTAACACTTTATGATAGGTATCAGTAGAATCCACTAAAATAGAGCATTAATTGAGAAAACTCTCATCAACATTGAAAGAAAATTACTATGTTCAATTTGCAAAAAACACTTAACTGCCTATGCTAATATCTAAGTTTCCTCAATTTTTCCATAACATCTTTCTTTGTAACACTCTATGATAGGTATCAGTAGAATTCCCTAAAACAGAGCATTAATTGAGGAAACTCTCATCAACATTGAAAGAAAATTACTATGTTACATTTGCAAAAAACACTTAGCTGCCTATGCTAATATTAGATTTTCCTCTATTTTTCGATAGAATCTTTCTTTGTAACACTTCATGATAGGTATCAATAGAATCCCCTCAAATAGAGCATTAATTGAGAAAACTCTCATCAACATTGAAATAAAATTACTATGTTGAATTTGCAAAAAACACTTAGCTGCCTATGCTAATATTAGATTTTCCTCTATTTTTCCATAGAATCTTTCTTTGCAACACTTTATGATAGGTATCAGTAGAATCCCCTAAAATAGAGCATTAATTGAGAAAACTCTTATCAACATTGAAAGAAAATTACTATGTTGAATTTGCAAAAAACACTTAGCTGCCTATGCTAATATTAGATTTTCCTCTATTCTTCCATAGAATCTTTCTTTGTAACACTTTATGGTAGGTATCAGTGGGACCATAGTAATGGAAACATAGTAATTTTCTTTCAATGTTGATGAAAGTTTTTTCAATTAATGCTCTATTTTAGGGGATTCTACTGATACCTATCATAAAGTGTTACAAAGAAAGATTCTATGGAAAAATAGAGGAAACTTAGATATTAGCATAGGCAGCGAAGTGTTTTTTGCAAATGAAACGTAGTAATTTTCTTTCAATGTTGATGAGAGTTTTCTCAATCAATGCTCTTTTTTAGTGGATTCTACTGATACCTATCATAAAGTGTTGCAAAGAAAGATTCTATGGAAAAATAGAGGAAAATCTAATATTAGCATAGGCAGCTAAGTGTTTTTTGCAAATTCAACATAGTAATTTTCTTTCAATGTTGATGAGAGTTTTCTCAATTAATGCTCTATTTTAGGGGATTATACTGATACCTATCATAAAGTGTTACAAAGAAAGATTCTATGGAAAAATAGAGGAAAATCTAATATTAGCATAGGCAGCTAAGTGTTTTTTGCAAATGAAACATAGTAATTTTCTTTCAATGTTGATGAGAGTTTTCTCAATTAATGCTCTATTTTAGGGAATTCTACTGATACCTATCATAAAGTGTTACAAAGAAAGATTCTATGGAAAAATAGAGGAAAATCTAATATTAGCATAGGCAGCTAAGTGTTTTTTGCAAATGAAACATAGTAATTTTCTTTCAATGTTGGTGAGAGTTTTCTCAATTAATGCTCTTTTTTAGGGGGTCCCACTGATACCTACCATAAAGTGTTACAAAGAAAGATTCTATGGAAGAATAGAGGAAAATCTAATATTAGCATAGGCAGCTAAGTGTTTTTTGCAAATGAAACATAGTAATTTTCTTTCAATGTTGATGAGAGTTTTCTCAATTAATGCTCTATTTTAGGGGATTCTACTGATGCCTATCATAAAGTGTTACAAAGAAAGATTCT
>JALPQI010020947.1:0-22069 GCA_025490895.1 Thaumatotibia leucotreta
ATATTTTTTTAAATTTTCAACTTTTTTTTTTTTTTTGGGTTTTTTAATTTTTGCGGGTATTACAGTTGCCTTATTTATTTACAAAACACTTATTTAACTTATTCTACTACAAGTCCTAGTCCCTCGCTAGCCAAACATTGTGTGCGATTGTGTTGTGTATTAATTAATAGCTATAGTAACCCTAGTTGTTGTTGAAACGCTTACCTACCTTATAGAATATACATATCGAGTTTTCTTGTACGTCGAGTGTGTTGTTCGTAGCTTAGTTCATCGTTTTATTAAGTAAAAGTTTTTTTTTCGTCATAATAAACATAAAATTCAAAAAAAAAAAAAGATCAGTTATGTACCTGCGGACGACAATGACAATAGGCAGGTATATTGTCATTATTACTATCATACATTCAGTCCATACATACTCCATAGGGACTCCCACACGAATATTGAACAATTTATATATTCCTTTACGGGCTTGTTGAAATTATACTGTATTGTACGTTCTGCAATCGCATCTTGAGCACCGCTCGTTTGAACATATGTGCCCAAATTGTGATTGGCGGCACTGTACAGTACACACTTTTCCACCACCGTTCTCTCATTGTATTTTATGTCAGTGTCCATTTTGGTTCCGGCCGCCAATAATTTCCACTGCTCAAATTGGTTGTCAGTCAAACGGCACTCGTCCATAAAGCAGGCATTAGTGTTGCACACTGCACTAAAGTTGAAGGGACTGTTTGGCGTCAATCCAGTCAATCTACACGTGTTGAAATGAATGTCAACCAAAGTTTCCATAATCATAGTTTTACCCGTTGTGGGTGGTCCGTGAAAAAATAAATTATTTTTCTTACCCGTGTTGCGTGTCAAATGATTAAACGTGTCAAAGGCAAATTGTGATACGCTAATGTCGTTACCAATTAAAATATTTATCAATTTCTCACGTACACTTGACACCACACTGGGGTTGCCGCATTCAGGGTCATTTTCCAATTGCCAATGGCGACAGCGTTCTATTCTCTTTTTCAATGTTTCCTGAAATACCAAAACTCGGGCAATGTTGGTAGCAATTTGGATCCGTTCTCTGGCGTTTTTTCTGAACATGTACTCAATCCCTTCAGGCGTTTTTGTAAGTACTCTCTCTCCCTCGCCCGCCGTAAAGGCCCTTGCATCAACAAACAGCAAAACAAGTCTTGAATTGGACATATAATCATTTCCGCCACTTCTTCCGGTGACAGACCCGTATCTTCGTGTACCCGGCGCCGGTTCCTCTCCAAGACCAACGTGTGCTTGTTCATGCTCCACTCGCCGTCTTCCATCTGTAGGTAGCACATGGTTGGTTTGACCAGTTGCTTGACCCACTCTTCGCTGCCCCATTTCAGGTGGTACGCCTTCTGGTGTAGGTGCTCCAACTCGCCCTTGGGCATCAACAGTGTCGCCTCTCGCGTTGTCCGTTTCCCTTCGTCGTCGAGCGTTTGGACCTTCCAAACTATGAAACGTGCATTTGCACGCTTCATAATCATTTCCGTCGAGAACGTTCTTATGGACAGTACGACCACTGCCGCCAAAAAGGTACTGCACCAGGCAAGCGAGGCATGTAATGCTTTCGCATTTGTGCTGGTCCGCTCGAATAATTCTTCCAAGCTCCGAATTATGTCCCCATTGTTTACTTTTAGATATATAAATGATGTGCCAGTGCTCTCTTCTTGTTCCACATCCTCGATTATGCTTACAGAATAGTTTCCAAGGACTCTTGCGAAGGCCGTTATTAAGTGCCCCTGTGATGTTTGAATCGCTCCGTGCGCGTTCAAGGCAGGCCTTGTGGATGGCACAGCATTCGCAACACAAGTTGCGGCATGTAATAAAACGGTTATGGGAAGAAATAAAAGAACATTTTCCGAATCAGAGCGGTAAGTTTAATATTATTGTATATTAAATAGGATTGCTTACAAAATAATTTATAAATAATAATTTCGAGACACTGAAGGGCCACTTTTGATAATGATATTTTGCGTCCTTTGATTACGTCCCATTCGCTCACCGCTTAGGCGCTTAGACCGTTGTCGTGGCATGCTCACCGCTTAGACCGTTTTCGCCGCCCCGCTCGCCGCTGCCGCGGTCGCCTTAGACCAATGTCGTGGCCAGGGCATTACTGGCTAGCGGCTACCAAAAGGCGCCGATAAAGAAATATTATGTATTTATATTTAAAATAAAATAGCTCCGCGATCAGCGTCAGTGCCACTACTACACGCACGCGCGGCCTCTATTTGGCGTTCGAATCGAGTGTGTCTGGCCCTTTTTTGTTTTTTTTGCGGGTTCCAACAGCCTCCTCGTGGAGTTAGCTGGGTGTAATTTTTGGACGTTGGGAGTTGGGAGGTCTCCTTGAGGTGTTGACATAATGCTGTTAGAGTCTAGATACGGTGAATCAAGGGGCACCTCAGCCTCCGTTGTCATATCTTGTGAAGGTGGGCTATGATCACAATCCAACCATTAATTTACGGGAGACCTGAAATGATACATTGGTATTGTTAGTGTGAAATCTGGGAGGCAATTCCACGTGCTAAATGTGACGTAAGGTGTAGATATTGCATGTATGTATAGCAACTAATGACCATTGCTCTCTAACGATATCTAGCGGAGATCTATGTTTAACATGTCGAATAACCTGAAAGATGGTATATTATCTAAAGCAAAATGATGGCACTGCAATCAATAATAAAAAGAATCCTCTTCCAAATACCTAGGAAAAAAATAAACAAAGCTTACTCGGTAGTGCAGTATTTTCGCCATCCGTATGCAAATCATTCAAACCATGCATGGTATTTTTATCTTCTTCAACATAGTCTAATACCAAATCATTTTCGTTGCAAATGATACTCGAAACTGGAGACTTGTTAGTATTATTGCAGTCATTTATCTCTTCAGTTAACTGTGTTGTTGTTTGTTGTGTGTTAGTTACTGTTATTTATTTAAAAGTAGGAAATCACATTTTCTTACGGTTACTAGTGCTTGGTATTTACCATTTTCTACCGAAGTTTTTACACCGCAGAGGCGAAGCCATTCGTCGGCGATTAATTTTGTCTTCGGGATCCGAAAAAACTTTAATCTCTAATTTTTCACGCTTTTATTTTTGCATCCTTTAATGGAGCAACGCCTCTTGATAAAAAAATATTTGAAAACCACCCGCAAGTTTGAGAATCGCTGCGTAAAATATCAGTGACAAGGAACGAAATATATATTTGTAGAATGTTCGAATGAGATGGCGACAAACGGCATCACGTTGTCTGTGACGTCGATTTAAGGTACTGATACACATGCTCTATAATAGCATGCTTAAAAGTGTGCTTATGAGCATGCTTGGTTTGAGCGTGCTTATGCACTGTTCACATTTGCTACAAATAAGCATGCTAATTTTAAGCATACTCACGAATAAGCATGCTCAAAGCAAATACTCCGAATACACATGCCATTTAGTAGCGTGCTCTCTGCCACGAACGATGGACGACGTAGCTTTCCGCCTAGAGCTCAATAAAATAATTCTTTTGGTGGCGATACAATGCATCACCAACGTTTTGAGAAATACAAAGAAGAAAAAAAACAGGAAAATTTGGGTTCGTGACTGGTTGACCAGGAGACAAGACCTTGGAGCTAGTGTACGTTTGATAAGAGAAATGCGAGAAGAAGATATTGCGGGTTATAAAAATCATTTGCGTATGCTTCCACATCAATTTGACTTTTTACTAAGCAATGTTGAAAGTGCTATACAGAAACAAGACACTCACATGCGAAATGCTATTCCGGCTAAATTGAAATTAGAAGTGACATTAAGATATTTAGCAACTGGAGATTCTATACATACATTGGAAGCACTATACAGAGTTGGAAGATCTACTATATCGCAATTTTTACCAAAAGTTTGTGAGGCTATATACAACGCCTTGAAGGATTATGTGCGGGTAAGTAAAAACAAGGAGAGGGCGCTACAGTGCCACGGTCAACACTATCGTCCGTGTATTTTTGCTGTGAAAAATAGAAAAAAGTCGTGTTTTGGAAGAATAATCATTTTAGAAGACAGTGATAAGAAGAAAAATCAAGAATACGTTAAAAGTTTACTTAAAAATTCGAAGAAACAGTGCCAAAATAAACAAAACAAGTTTCATAACGGGAATTTTTTGTGCTTGTTTTCCAAGCAAGTGAATACTTTTTTGTGAAAACTACAACTGGCAGATGCGAGAAAATTACTTACTACTAAGAAATAAACCATCCCTATAAAAAGGTTAGTCGAATATCTGATAAAAATCAACAAAATAACCTACAAACATAACGGTAAACAAACTGCTTCACTCACTGAGATATACTTTCGCTACTGGCCACCGGAGGGCGTTGAAATCAAAGAACGAGAATTATTCACAAACACTTAAGGGCGCCATCTAGTGTCGAGTAGAGGACAACACAATATATATTAAAAATGGAGGAAATTTTGGCCGCACTCCATAAGCTCCAAGAAGACATGGACCAGCAAAAAATTATGATTGAAAAAAATGGCGAGAAAGTTACTGAACAGATAACACAAAACATAAATAAAACAATAAATAACAAATTTAAAAGTTGGGAAGAAAATCAGGAAAAAATACTACAAAATATAGAAAAACAAGAACAGAGGCTTCATACCCTAGAAAAACAAGTTAGGCAGCGAAATTTGGTATTTTTCGGCATTGAAGAAGATGAAAAATCGTACTCACAGCTAGAAACAAACATCATTGACTTCATAAATACCTTCCTTTCAATAAAATTAAATTACTTAGATATTCAGGAAGCGAGAAGAATTGGCAAGAAATCAGACCGCCCCCGCCCCATTACTGTTACATTTACAACTTTGGGAAGCAAAATCAAAATAATAAAACAAAAAGGACTATTGAAGGATACAACTTACTATATAAAGGAAGATTATCCACAACACATTGTGGAGAAAAGGAGAGAGCTACAAAAACAAGTGGAGGTCGAGAAAAATAAAGGAAATAAAGTAATAATAAAATATGATAAATTAATCATGTTACAAAATAGTTCAGATATGGAATCCACATCAGATACGAGAAAACGAAACCTATCCATTTCACCACAGAATAATTTAAGCTCCCAAGGACTATCTACGCAGCCCACATACAATACTCAAGTGGCTAAGAAAAATAAAATTATAGCAACGAGGAACGTATCCCAAAGTTCATCAAGTCCATCAAGTTTGTCACAGGGGCCAGTCAAACCAAGTATCCTTAACTTCTTGACTAATAAACAATTAAATAAAAAACAGGAAGAAGACAAAAATGGGACCGAAGATAACATAAACGCCTAGCAATTAGCACCCCTCTCAAAACAATTATCATATGAAATAGAAAACCTAGCAACACCAGAAATCCATCTTCCAAGCCGGTTGGTCACCGTGGAAGATTATGACCGAAACCTTCCAAAGAAATCATCAAAACTTACAAAAGATAATATAAAGAACTCATACCAACTCTACATAATCACATATAATGTTAGAACTCTATCATCGCACGAACGATTGATCGAATTAAACGAAGCATTAATGAATATTAAATATGACATCATAGGTCTATCTGAAATAAGACGCATAGGAAATGAAATATCAGAATACGACCACTTTATTCTTTGTTACACGGGTCAAACACCAGGTAGATATGGAGTCGGCTTTTTAATAAAAAAAGTACTTAAAAGAATTTATAGTCAACTATGTTGGAATATCTGAACGAGTTGCACTACTTAACCTTAAACTGTCGGACAAATCACTCTCCATAATACAAGTCTACGCACCGACAGAGGCAGCGCAAGAAGAAGAAGTAAAACGTTTCTATGAGCAAGTCAACGAAGCTATAAAAATGGCATACGAAGATTACATAGTAATGGGCGACTTTAATTCGAAAATAGGAACTCCACAAACGGAAGAATATCTTGTAACAAGACAATATGGCTACGGTGAAAGAAACGCACGAGGACAGATGCTCATAAATTTTGCATTGGAAAACCGGTTAGCAATTATTAACACTTTCTACAAGAAAAAACCTAAACATAGATGGACGTGGCGTTCTCCAAACGGACAACATAAAAATGAAATAGATTTTATTATGTCTAATCGTCCACAAATATTCCAGAATATCGAAACTCTGAACATACATTATCCATCAGACCACAGGCCACTAAGAGCGTCATTATCTCTTACTCAACCGAAAAAAAGTAGAGCTAATTACATAAATAAACAACACAGCATTTTAAAGAGCGAAGATGAGATAACATTGTATAAAAAATACCTTACATCCTACACGAATACTCTAGAAAACGACATGAATAACGAAACCGTACAAACACAGTACGACAAAATAATCAACATTATTCGAATAAGCCTACAGAGAGCCTGTAAAGAAAATTCGCACAGAGACCACAGTGTACTCTCAGAACGTACAAAAACACTAATAAAACGAAAACAAGTAATACAAAAACTTAAAAATAAAACAAGGTCACAGAAAAACGAGCTCAAAGCATTATACAAATTAACAAGCAAATATATAAAACTGGACTATCAAAACCATAGATTTGCAACCTTAGAAAAACATTTAGAACAGAAAGGAAGCACTAAAAAAGGATACAAAGAACTACGAACTCATAAGACATGGATAAAGAGCCTGAAAAAGGACCAAGTTACGAAAAATAGTCGCGAGGACATCATAAAGATTGCTACAGATTTCTACAGTGACTTATACGGCTCTACATCACCACATGCATGCCAAATAGAAAACTCGATGTCATTGGAAATGCCGAGACAAAATATAGAGCCTATAGACTGCAAGGAAGTTATAGATACAATACGAAAGCTCAAGTCAGACAAAAGTCCAGGCTCGGATTATATCACGAATGACGCCTTAAAAATCGGTTATGATGTACTAGCTAGACCACTAACCGATTTATTTAATACAATTTTAGAAACCACTGAAACTCCTTCACATTGGTCTGAATCTAACATAATCTTGCTCTACAAAAAAGGAGATCCTGAAAATATCAGCAACTACCGACCAATAAGCCTTCTGCCATCAATATATAAACTTTTTTCAACCATCATAAGCCAGAGAATAAATATATCACTAGAACAAAAACAACCCATCGAACAAGCTGGCTTTAGAAAGGGTTTTTCTACGATGGATCACATCCATACTCTGGAGCTGATAATGGAGAAATTTCAGGAACAACAACGGCCACTGTACGTAGCTTTTATTGATTATCAGAAAGCTTTCGATACAGTGTCCCACGAAAGTATATGGACAACACTAAAAGCTCAGCAGATAGAGTCAAAATATATAGAGATTTTAAAAAATATTTATAATAAAAGCACGAGTCGAGTTAAACTGGAAACGATCGGACCAAGCTTTCAAGTGAAAAGGGGTGTCAGGCAAGGTGATCCCTTATCTCCAAGAATATTTATTGCGGTTCTAGAAAACATTATCAGCAAGCTAGATTGGAAGAAACAAGGCTTATCAATACAAGGAAGAACTTTAACTCATCTGAGATTTGCAGACGATTTAGTATTATTGGCTGAATCGGCACCGGATCTGCAATACATGATTGATACTCTCCATAAATGTAGTTGCCAAGTGGGCCTAGAAATGAACATATCTAAAACAAAAATAATGTCAAATTATAGGCAATCAAGTATCACATTAGATAATGAATCACTACAATACGTAGAACAATATATATATTTGGGAAAACAACTTGGATTCAATAGAAATAACAATGAACAAGAAGTGGAAAGGAGGGTCAAGATTACATGGAATAAGTACTGGAGCTTAAAGGAAATATTTAAAAGCAAAATGCCAATAAAGCTTAAAGCAAAGGTTATGAACACATGCCTTATTCCATGTTTAATATACGCATGCCAGACGTGGAAATTCACCCAAAAAATTAAGAGCTTAATAAGCACATGTCAACGAGGAATGGAACGAAGCATGCTAAACATACAAAAAATACAAAAAATACGGCACGCAAAGATTAGAGCAATAACCAAAACTAGAGATGCTCTCAGCCAAGCTCAAAAGTTGAAATGGCGATGGGCTGGACATGTATCGAGACTAAAAGATCAAAGATGGACGAAAATCATTACACTTTGGAAAGGCCCCCAAGGCAAACGACGTACTGGGAGACCTTATACACGCTGGGAAGATGACGTCATAAAAATAGCAGGATCAAACTGGCATCAAATCGCACTAGACCGCTTAAAATGGCAAACTTTGGAAGAGGCCTTCACCTGAGAGGGGTTCCAGCTTCATAAATATTAGATTTAATAAATTAAGTACATTTTTAACTACACTATATATAGAAAGAAAAATTAAAGCAATTAGATGTAATGTGTAAAAATTTTGCAGGAAATAAAAGGCTTTTTATTTTATTTTTATTTTTATTTATTATTAAGTAAAAACAATGACAATTTTACACATTTATTACAAAACAGAAATATTAATCAACCATTGTAGCTGAACCGATAAAATGTACCGTCATGTCATGTATTATAGGTACATAAAAAACACACTAATACTAAATAACACAAGATTACGATAAGTTCCACGCTTGGCTCAGCACATCTTTCTGTTGTGAGACAGTGTCAGTATTTATGGGTATTTTAATCATTTGTGTGTCCGAAGTACTAATTGCTGTTTGAAATGGTGTATTTGAGACAGAGTTTGTTGTTATAGTCTGTGTGTATGGAGATAGAGTATAGAATGAATTCCTTGTATGCATTTGTGTGTCAGAAATCAGTGTTGTTGGTAGTGTTGTATGTAAAACAGAGTTTGTGGTTAATGTTTGTGTGTATGGAGTGTACAATGAATTCCTTTGTGATACTTCAGACAAGTTTTGACACTGCTGGCGGCGTCTTGCTGCAATCACAATATTTTGGATCTCAGCTTGTACGTTAAGTGCTTCATACAATGGTAGGCTTCGTAATTGAGCAGCAATGTTATGTCCAAAATAATAGAATTCGTCGTGTTCAGTAGGCATATTTATTGCAGAACTCAAGGTTTCCAGTCGGTTCAGTGCCACATTAATCGGTTCATCTTGTACGAATCGTCGTTTACGCCGTATCGATGTGACACTAGATGAACTCGATTGTGGTCGTTCTTCTGGTATATTGGCGGGGGGTGACATTACGTTCATCGATTCTGGCGAGTTAAGAGATTCTGTGCTTGCAGTCGAATCCTGTGCTTCCGAATGCTGCGATTCCTGAAAATAAGATATTCATTAAAAATAGTACAACCTACATTATTTATTTAGGTATGTTTTTTTTCAGATTCCAAGCCACGAAAACTGGAAACGTATTGAGCACGGGTTTCGTACAAAATGGAATTTTCCGGGCTGTGTTGGAGCGTTGGATGGCAAACATATAAATATACGCGCTCCTGATAACACTTCAGATTACTATAACTACAAAGGTGCCCTTAGTATTGTACTCTTGGCATTAGTTGATGACGACTATTGCTTTTCTTACATAAGTATTGGAACTAATGGAAGAGCTTCTGACGGGGGTGTTTTTCAGCGTTCGAACTTATCACAAGCATTAGAAAATAATACTCTAAATTTACCAGAACACTCAGTTATTTTAGCTGACGCTGCTTTTCCTCTAAAGTCTTACATAATGAAGCCGTACCGAACTACTCCAACACGCAGAGAAAAAATATTTAATTACCGGTTATCTAGAGCAAGACGAATCGTTGAAAATGCGTTTGGAATTTTAGCAACAAGATTTAGAGTTCTTTTGACCACAATAGATATGAGTCCAAAAAAAGTTGATAGTATTATATTAGCTGCGTGTTCTTTACACAACTGGCTTCGAAAAACATCCGACATGTACATCACGCAAAGGTGTGTAGACTTTGAAGATATACAACAAGGTGTTGTGATACCAGGAGCTTGGAGAACACAAATGCAGACAGCTTTACAAAATTTACCACCACGTAGAAACCGTGCTTCGCAACAGGCAGAGGCAATAAGGAATACGTATGCGGAGCTATTCGAAACGACAGAAGCGGTACCATGGCAAGACTTTATGATATAAATAACTGAAACTATAAATGTGTTTAACTTGCAAAATTTGATTACAGACAAATAAACAAGCTAACAAACATCAGGAAAGGTGCTAAATAAAAGCTTGTAATAATACAATATTAATAAATAATACAGATCTTACAATGTGTTTCTATTTACGAGTAGTTAGTCCTAGATAGTACTATTTAATTGTTTACCTTCATGGAATTTTGTTTAGGAGTTTTGAACCTTATAACGAAGCTGTAGGATGGTTCATGTAATGTTATTATGCAGTAAATGATTTTTATGAAGAAAAATTGTAATTATGTGTTCAACTTTATTAAAGTATAGATTTGTATTAACTAAGATAGTATAATAAACTAAGAAATAAGATAAAATAACAACTCTTTCACCGTGGTACAATGAATAAATGAATTATGAATTACAAAAGTGTCCCCTAATTAAAGTCTGTGACCATACGGTTACAATAAATATACAATATGTAATAGAAAGTTCAATCAAAAAATATCAATTTTATTTTTAATAGGTAGGTAAGTTTATAAAGTTAGTAGCACACACTAGTAGATTATAAAGTTAGTAAAATTATGTAGGCCTATGAACTTACCAATTCGGTTCCGACAGTTTGCCGATATTCGCCAGCCGTATCTCCCATAAACGCGTGCATTTCTTGAAACCATGGCATCGACGGATGGTACACGCCAGCAGCCCCCGCGCCGGAACGCTTCGAACTTTCTATTTTTTTAAGTTCAGTATGGTAAATAGACCTTAAATTTTTTATTTTGGTTTTTAAGATCTTTAAAGTTAGAGTAGAATCATTCATATTGTTTAACAAGTCGTCGTAAGCATTGTTTCTTGCGATGTTATTTTTATATTGAGGTGACCGTGGGTTCCAAAGGCATTCATTATTTCTGTATAAAGTAATAAAACGTATGGTTTTCTCGTCACCCCAGCGAGACATTTTGGCAGACGCAGGCACATGCACCTGTTGCAAACAACAGATCGATACTAGCGTGCTTATTAGTAAACGTGTTCACACTTGCTATTACCATTCCCCTCTCTACCCCCGCCTCAGGTAGCACGCTCAAAAATAGCAGGGCGTGCTATCTTTGAGTATGCTACTAAAAAGCATGCTAATTATGAGCACGTCGTAGACACACATGCTAATAGGTAGCATTTGCTCAATAGTAGCATGCTTTCGTGCTAGTAATTAGCATGTGTATCAGTACCTTTAGGCCTACTGTCCACGAGGCGTAGCTGCATAGACGCGGCACGGCGATGCGTGCAGCTTCTGTGCAGCCTGGCGTACTGACGTTGTCCACGAAGCGTAGCGTACGCGTATCGTAGCCTGCATTTTCTTTCATTCGTAACGATGTCGTCCAGTGATGAAGACGTTATTTTGGCCTATTCTTATCTTCGAAGGCGGCGACTACGCCGTTTATATTGGGTACATCCATATATAGAAAGAAACATACATTGTAGACTATTTGTAGCTGCAAGAGAACTATCAGCAGATGACAGCGTATTTCATTCATTTTATAGAATGAGTAAAAGAACATTTCAGAATTTACTGGACATCATGACTCCACTGCTACAAAAACAAAACACCAATATGCGAGAGTGTGTTAGCCCAGATGAAAGGATATTAATTACATTGCGGTAAGTAAAACAATCAAACTTAAGTAATCATTTATTTATATCTTTATCATGCAAAATCAGGTTTTATAATTATTACTTATAAAATAGTTTTATATATTTATCATGCAAAATCACAGATTTTTTTATTATTACTTATAAACTAGTTAGTTTGACTGTGTACGTTATAAACTTATAACATTGTGGTAAATACAACAGACCAAATTAAGTATTATTCTGTATTGAGCATGCAAAATCACAGATTTTAACAAATGTTTACTAATTGCACTTTCATTGAACACTTGTTAGTTTCATTATCGGACTCGCGAATTTCATCGTCTGGTGAACAATATGTACATGTACCTCCAACGAGTTTCACCATTTTAACCATATTGCTCCCATTGTCTGTACAAATGCAATAAATTAGCTCAGGTGCAATCCGAAATTCAGTCAAAACATTTAGCAGTGCAGTTTTTAAAAATATGGCTGTTTGCCTCTCATTGACTTCTAACACTGTTAGATTTCTGACCACAATTTGGGTGTTTTTATGTATTGGATGTTAACTCCAATAAATTTCCTCTCCAAACATGTCGCAGCATCTAGTTTAAGGCTTACTAGTGATGTTTTAATTTCGTTTGAAATTTTATTTTTCATTTCATACGCCTCTTTTGTGATCTCCTGTTTTATAGATTTTATGTTTATATGTCGGCGGCCCTCTACGTTTTTTGTTGCAATCTTAATTAATTCTTGAGGGGCCTCGTCCTCCATCATAGCCAAAGGTCGCCCATGAACGGTAACAAGTCGTACACAAAGTTTTTTTTATTTTCTCTATTACAGGTGGCTCGAGACTCTCAGTACTATTTTCACCAGATTCAGAATTAATGCCAATGACGATTTGAAATTCTGTTGGATGTTTTGCACTAAGGTGGTTCCTCAGATTGGTAGTGTGTTTCTTTATTCTAAAAAAAAGAAAACAATGATATTAAAACATAGAATGAAACCTCAAACAAAAACATGTTTGAGACTTTTCTTAAGACAACTGTATTTATATGGATTATAATAAGCTTTAGGACTTTTGGATGCTCGCCGTGGTTCTAGAATCCAGTGAGTCGCCATATGTTAAATTTTCGAAGTCAAAGTAAAAAAATATAGGTACTTGGCGTAATAAAATGTAAATGTAAAGGGGATATCAGTATCGTGATCTTTAAAAACAGGTAAAAAAAATATGCCTCAACTTCTTTTGGCGTCAATTTTTTTTTACTTTTTCTTACTCAGACCACGATACCGATTACCCCAAAGAATAAAATAAATACCACGACATACTTTTTGATTTTGTCTTAGACTTCGGAAATTTAACATAATATGCCGAACTCCAATGTTTTTTAAAACCACGGCGAGCATCCAAAAGTCCTAAACCTAATACTCGTAATATGTTGTTTTACAGCAAACATCCCACTCTGTCGATTGCCGTAAGGACGTTTTGACCGGTATCGTATAAAAATCAAGCAAATATTTGGCCTTATGGTAATCGACAAAGTGGGACGATTCACTAAACTTCTTCACTAATTATCATCAATTATATCTTTAACGTAAAAAAATGTGACGTTCCATGCCTAAGGGGTCCTTATGGCAGGTATGTTAGGCACTTATCCTGAGTTAGGCTCTAATCTGTGTTATATAAGCTATTTATTACAAAAATAATTTCACCTAAGTCCCATACTTTTTTTGAAAAACGTCAAACCATTCAAACCTACACTTTTTTTGTCATGGTAAGAAATCAGGACAAACAACAGAATCACTATTATTACATACCTAACCAAATCATATTACTATGACGGTAAAAACATGTGTACGTACAGTCAGCATCAGAAGTTCCGCAACACCCAAGGTGTTCACATTGACCTGCACACGTTCTTATTTTGAGGACAATAAGAGCGTGTTGAGGTCAAAATAATGTTTAGGAACGTGGTGACATAATTTCATTGAATGTTTGAGCAAAAATACCTACTTATAGGCAGTATAGGCTACCTATAGTACAGATAGGGGAGCATTGGGCACTTTTTTACTTAAGTCGTAATAAAAATGTATTTTACCAACAAAATCAACTTTTTATTTCTTATATCAATAACACATATATTTATCTTCAATTATTACGAAGAACGCTTATACAACTATTATTAGTCTCAAAATTTAAAGAGATTTTCTAAACATTGTCAAAAGTGCCCAAACCTCCCATTGGTATTGGTAGGGCTTAATGGGAGGCTTGGGCACTGTTTTGAATACGCCTCTTAATAAAATATTAATGAACATAACATTAACAACTTGCAGTAAAATTAACAAACAATCAGCTATTTTAAGCAATGAACACTCAAATAAAAACAAATTCTAAAAATTTAGTACTTAATACTCAGTATTCTTACTATAGTAACAAAACTTATCTTAGATTTGGTATTACACAGATGGGTTTATCAAAAGTATACTTCGTGCTGCCACGCTTCATGGGTAAAATCAGTGGGGCTGGCAATTTGGTTTTAATATCTTTTAGTGGCACACTTGATATATCTTCGATCTCTGGATACATAAACGTATTACGTATCTTACTCTTACGCATAAATTTAATAGTTGCCATGGAATGACGAACTTTTTCGTTGTGGCCAACATAGTGATAGACAGTTTTTTTTGTGTCGAATTTCACCAGCACATAATCTTTGGCCTTAAAATTTCTTTCCGATACAACAACATCATCTTCATCAAAGGGTTTTTCTCTTTCCACACATTCATTTTCAATTTCCTCATCAATGCTTAATTTCCTCTGTTTCTTTTGTTTCGTTGTTAAAGATTTATCATGTTCAGGTTTCGCTTTCTTCGCTGTATTTTTATTTTTTTTGTCTTCTTTGTCTTTATTCTTTCTTTGTCGTTCTTGTTCTGCTATTTCTATTAATCTCTTCTCGGGCGAGTCTGTTAATATTCGAGTTTTTCCTGTCTTTCTCTTTTTGCCGACCAGTTTCCTTGGACTAGCTTTCGGATATGGTCTAACGGATTCGGGAGTTATTAACATAGCTTCATGAGTCACACTCTGAATCGGAGTCTTAGATCGCGAAGGCCCGGGAACTACCATTTCGTTTGGAGCACTCGGCAGATCCACTTCACTTTGATTTTGATGTATCAAAAGTGCTGCAGGGAGTTGGTCTGGTATTACTCTTTGACCGGTGCCATGTATTTCACCACTCTAGACTTGAACCAGGGTTATTATCAAATACAACTAGACCCCGAAAGCAGAAAGTATACAGCATTTATTGCAGATAAACACTATCACATGAAAAGACTACCAATGGGATTAAAATCCAGCCCAAATGCTTTTAGTAGAGCAATGACCATAGCTATGTCAGGACTTAACTACATACAATGCATAGTTCATTTGGATGACATCATTGTCATGGGTAGAAATTTACAACAACATAATAAAAACTTAATGGATGTCTTTGGAAGATTACGAAAGGTTAATTTTAAACTAAATCCACTATAATATTATATTATAATATTTCAGCCTATATAATGTCCCACTGCTGGGCACAGGCCTCCTCTCATATATGAGAGGGATTGGGCTATAGTCCCCACGCTGGCCCTAAGCGGGTTGGGAACTTCACATACACCTTTGAATTTCTTCGCGGATGTATGCAGGTTTCCTCACGATGTTTTCCTTCACCGAAAGCGAATGGTAAATATCATCTGATATTCCGTACATAAGTTTCGGAAAAACTCAAAATCCACTAAAACGTATTTTTTTACAAAAAGAAATATTATATCTAGGACATGTAGTAACTCCAGATGGAATAAAACCTGACCCAAAAAAGATCACGGCAGTTCAGAATTTTCCAACACCAAAAAACGCTGACGAAGTTAGACGTTTTGTAGCATTTGTATATTATTATAGAATTTTCGTCAAAAATTTCTCCGAAATAATACAACCATTAACCAATTTAACAAAAAAACTGTAGACTTTAATTGGGCAAAACAGTGCGAAGAAGCATTCCAAACGCTAAAAACAAATATCAGTACACCGCCGTTACTACAGTATCCAGACTTTTCAGCAGAAAATACTTTCACGATACACACGGACGCATCAGGCATAGCCATAGGATGTATACTATCAAATAAAAATGGTTTACCGGTAGCATATGCAAGCCGACCATTAAACAAAGCAGACAAGAACTATCCAACAACTGATAAAGAATTATTAGCAATTGTATGGAGCGTAAAATATTTTCGACCATACCTATACGGGCGAAAGTTTAAAATTATTACAGATCGCCGCCCCCTCATCTACTTATTCAGCATGAATAATCCATCAAGTAGACTCACCAAGTTTCGATTATGTCTAGAAGAATACGACTTCACGGTAGAATATTTGAAAGGAAAAGATAACGTAGCTGCAGACGCGTTATCTAGGATCGAGATTACCAGTGACGAACTAAAAAGTATGACAGAACATGTAATATCAGTAATGACTAGAGCACAAAGAAAACGCCAAGAACAACAAAACCAGAATGGCAACACATTCACAGAATCAAGGTTCCAACCGTGGCAGGCCTGCGCAACCCCAAACGGTGGAAACCCTTAAAAAACCTAACAACTTACCGGAATTGACTTATGATATAGATAACTATAATAAAATACTGACACAACGAGATTGTGTAACCAGTCGAAAAAATATAATAATATACTCGCCATTCTTAGCGACACTGTGTCACACCTAGTACTTTATCGTGTCCGAAACGAGCTTTCCTCGCGAAAGAATTAGGTATATTTTGCAAGGAACTACATATAACAGAAGTATGCATAATATATAATGATGACACCGCGAGTATTATAATTGAGCTAGCACAATGCATGCATAAATATAATAAAGAGACCGGCCCCAAGTTAAATATTATTAAAGGTGTCAAGAGAATAAATAATACAGATGACAGACGTGTCATATTAAATGATTTTCATTTATTACCTACTAGCGGTCACTCAGGTATACGTAGAATGACCGAAAAAATGAAGCGATACTACTACTGGCCAGGAATGACTAACGACATTATAAAATATGTATAAAAATGCGATAAATGTCAGAAACAAAAAAATTCATAGACATACAAAACAGCCACTCAATATTACGAGCACGGCAACAGCATCTTTCGACAAAGTATTTTTAGGTTTGTGCAGACCCCTAACAAAAGATTCAAACGGATATAGCTATATACTTACGTTACAGTGCGAGCTCACTAAATACGTAGAGGCATACCCACTTTTGAACAAGGAGATCGAGACAGTCGCGAGAGCACTAGTTAATAATTTTATTTTAAGATATGGAATTCCAAAAGAAATAAGAACAGACAGAGGAACAGAATTCATATCGTCAACTATGCGTGAATTATAAATAAATAAATAAATATCTTGGGACACCTTACACAAATCAACCTAGTCCCACGGTAAGCTCAATTAAGGCTTGTGTTGTAGGTACCAGGCGACGATATATATAATAGATAGATACGTATAGATACTTAGATACATACACAGCCATGACCAAGGAACAAACATTTGTGATAAATAAATACACAAAGAATGCCCTCGCCGGGATTCGAACCCGGAACCTCCAGCTTCGTAGGCAGGGTCACTACCAACTAGGCTACAGAGGCTGATTATGTAATATTTTAAGAATAAATCAATTGCAATCAACCGCTTACCACCATGAAAGCCTTGGATCCTTGGAAAATTCACATTAAGCTCTAGGAGCATATTTAAGGATACAAAGAAATAACCAGGCTCATCAGTGGTCAGAATGGTTACAATATTGGTGTTTTTCATATAATACCACAGTTCACTCAGCAACTAAATATACACCATATGAGTTAGTATTTGGAAAATTATGTCGAATTCCAAGTAATATTATTAAACAAGTTGACCCAATATATAATTTTGATTATTATCCTATAGAATTTAAGTATAGATTACAAAAATCCCAAGAGGATGCTAGAGATAATTTAATTAGATCAAAATTATTAAGAAAAACAAATTATGATTTAAAAATTAATCCAATACGTTATAACATAGGAGAATTAGTTTTAATCAGAAAAGAAGATAGAAATAAAATTGACCCAGTGTATCAAGGACCATTTACCGTAATAGAAGATCAAGATCCAAATGTAAAAATATTAATATCAGGCAAAGAGTATCTAATCCATAAAAATAGAACTAAACCCTACTTTCAATAAAACAACAATAAAAACACACCATAAAAAAAAATATAATAGTATAAAAAAAATATACACACACACAAATTTAGAGAAAAAACAAAGTACACACACACACACGCACTACATCATGAAAGTAAGAATGTCAACATCAATATCTTCAAGAGCCCGCTCCACGGCCCTTGATAACCAGTCCGCCCGCCGCCAACGCACAAACCAATATCGGCCATCCCCGGACAGCCGAAAATCCAGGAACATCACCTCATTTCCCGCATCACAGAACCCCAACTCCCCAAACAGGACGACACCCAGCCCAGGCGCAGGGTTCACAGGACACATGAGATGATGTCCAACAACGGCCCCGAAGACGGCGACATAGTGAACCAGCCCCGCCACAGGCCGCACCGCGACCCCGTGCAGGGCCACACCATGCATTGAAGCGAAGGCCACAGCCTTCTCGCGCGCCAACATAAATGTAGGATCCATGAAGATCAATGCCATTTTTTTTAACAGAATATTACAAATCAACCACTCGGTATGACGAGGCAGCAAGTAATAAAGAAGAAAAATAACAAACCCTAGCCAACAAAAGTTACCTACAAAATCAAACACCATGCCAAATACGAAAGTGCACACTAACAGAAATAATAGTATCAGTAGACAACAAACATCATAAACAATAAAAGCTCTAACCATATCGGGAACGAAACAAAATAATATCTCACCATTACTCCCAGCTAAGCATAAATAACTAATTACAATTATTAGCTATATAAGGAGCCTATAATGTAAACATAAGAGAAATTGTATAACCAGATAGCATTTGAGATCATTATTATATTCAAAAATAGTTTTAAGTACCAACTTGTATACTTAGATATAAGTACATTAAAATTAAGCCAAAAATAGTTTTCACACAATTTTTGTCTCAAAAAAAAAGGAAGGACGTGTAGCGGAGAGTGACTCATTACAGCTGAGACCATCCACCGCGAATCGATTTAATAAATTAATTGTCTATTTTTCATATTTTTTTTTTTATACCACGTCGGTGGCAAACAAGCATACGGCCCGCCTGATGGAAAGCAGTCACCGTAGCCTATGGGCGCCTGCAACCTCAGGGTGTCACATGCACGTTGCCGACCCAATAAAAATAACGTTGGCACAACAAAGTGGCTCCACTCCACCTGATCGTAAGTGAAAAGTAGAACCCAAATCGCGGCGGCAACGAACAGGAGACAATCAGTAACCTGTTAGTTGCCACCGCCTTGCTGGCCCGCTAGATGCTGGTAAATACACCGGCTGACCCCGAAACACGGCAAACACGAAGGTAAGTCATTTCACGGGCGTTTACTCCGAATGTACGGTGGTAGCCAACCAGGCGGGTACTAGTAAAAATACCCTACCACCGGCTGAGAAGCTGGTTACTCAGTATTTCCCTTAGTCGACTCCTACGACACCCACGGGAAGAGAGGGGCATATTTAATATGATACCATGTAATTCGATATTGTAAACATAGAAAATAATTGTTCATTTTCTTCAACCTTGTACTTTAGACTCATGTTAAGAACAAAGGAAATGTTTCCCTATAAAAGCTAGCATATTTATTTAATCAATACATTTCGTCCATTAAATACAAAAGCGACACAAGTCAAAAATTTACTTTTTTCAGGGGAGCTATTTAAAGATTTTGGCTTCGTTTTTTGTCCACAATTTTTTTTTACTGCATTAATATTATATGTGGTATATATCAATTTGTAGGTATTTTAACCTTCTTTTGATGTGTTTGGTTATTAGAAAGTAATATGTGCTGTACAAACTTTTATGAGCGTATACGTCCGTTTTGCATAAAAAAATAACATGAACTCTGATATTTTTATTTCAATCAAAGGCCACAAATACAAAAAAAATATGCATTTATTTCATTTAAAGCATACATAAAACCATGTAGTAAATATAGAAATACTGTTTTTTAACAAAACTTAACCAAGCAAAACTTTTCCTTACGATTTGTTAACTTACTTATTGCCAGAACATGTTTATAGGTACCGTAAACCGTGGTAACTTTGATTAATTTTGAACTTTGGTTGCATATTTTGATGAATTTAACGGACGTACTAATTTAAAATTCAGGTATAATTATCGGTTTTCTTCAAGAATCAACCTGCTATATAAAAAAATGTGGTACCTTTAGTAAATAAAATTTAAAATAAATACAACGCGATCAAAGTTATATTGTTGAGAATGGAATTACTTTGATACCACTTATTTTTTACTACAAACCGAAACTAGCCCACCTAAAAGCCCGTAAATAATAAAAATCGGTTAAGTATATTTTTAGTTACTTGTTTTTTCTATGTACATTGTATTTGTGGGTGGTAACTGTGATCCCATACTAAATGATCCAAATTGATATGTTTTGACAGTTTACTAGTTTTTTCATTAGAATTGATACAAGAACTTAACTTTTGCCGATACACAAGTATAGTATCTTTCAATGTTTAATCGCAGAGATATTATGTCTTTCCTAATAATCTACTTATGATTAGTAATAATGTACCAATTTTTTTTTTCTAGACGACATGACATTTTCTCGTTAGTACTTGGGTACTATGTAGTGATGCAATTAGGCATGATGACTGTCAGTCACATCAACATCTTTTTTCGATTTTTTTAAGATTTACATGAAATAAACAAAAGTGGCGTTACGTTTGTATACTACACTTATATTAAATAAAAGTTCTGTACAATAATGACTGCAGTCTATATTTTAGTAATAATTTATTCGTGTATTCCGTGCATTATGTGTAACATCATCCCGATATTGGCATTGCCAATAGTGAAAAAAATAAACACTAATGAGTTTTTAGATTCGTTAAAACATACAATTTGGTAGGTAGTGTTGGAATTTGTGATCAAAGTCGACCCGCAAATCAAAGTAATCCCGGTTTATGGTACCACAAAGTCTCTATAAAAGATACGAATTTCAATAAAAAGTACAAATTAACGGGGTTAGATCTATATTTGTTTACTTGTATTGTATACAAATAATATATAGGCAAGTATGATAAATACTTAATAATTCGAAGTTAATGCCATTATTGTTTCTTCGTAGTCACGATTATAGGTATTTACACAAAAGTAAAACGAACACATTACAAAGGACCACGTTTTATAATTTATTGTAATTATAACATTTATTGTATTTTTTAAGATTTCATGCAAAAGAAACATAATTATTCATTATGGCACATTTATGGAATTCATTATTATACTGAATTAAAACGGTTGTAAATGCATGTACGATCATTTTGTGTTTTGAAACGTACAGTCGAGGAATTTAATTTCCTACCCATTTCGTACCTTGTCACAGTGACAATCAATATGAAAGTTGCTAGGACTGTCATATTATAGCTACTATGACAAGGTACAAAATGGGTAGGAAATTAAATTCCTCGACCGTACTATTGAAGTGTACATTTTAGAATCCTAACTACCCCCATCCGTATTGCGGCTCCTTTGTTTATAAAGAAATCTAAACCAGATATATTTATTTTATTCAAAACAGCAGCATGTATAAATATGACTCCTGTGATTGATGCATTCGAATATATTTTTAATTCAAAAAGGTTGCAAATCTAAATACGGCAGTTTTAATTTAAGAAAAATCCAATTTGATAGGATATTTTAAAATGATATCTACCACATTCAGTTTTGCGACTCCTTTTTATATAAAAAAACATAATATCCCATCAAAAACATTACATGTAAAAAGGTGCAAGTCTCGCAGCATAGCAGTTGTTACACCACAAAAAAATTATGAGATCAATTGTTTAACCAAGTCAATAATTCTGTAGTTACTACAAGGGGGTATCCATAAAACTCGGTTTCTACTAACTTGCCTAACTTGAAACTGCATGTAGAAATACTCATTTTATTATAGGTATCAATAAAGAGTAAGCCAAATTAGCTTGAGATTACCAAGCGAATTAAGTTTGATGATCCACCACTACCTATCCATGGGAACATTTGTCTAGCAGCTTTGTCATAAATTGTTACCTTATAACAATTACTTAATTAACAACATCTTATAGTAACTGTATTA
>JALPQI010020948.1:0-11505 GCA_025490895.1 Thaumatotibia leucotreta
CATGTTTTTTCCGTGGACCCTTCATTTACAAAGGTTTTCATAGCTACCGGTGTTAAATCTGAAAATGATTAAATGATTAATTATTGTATCAATTTTGGAGTCAAAAATATGTGACATGTTCTTATGACAGTAAAAAATAACAATGTGTCAGATATTGTCGCAGCCCTCATAAGGCAAAATACAATTGCTAGTGACGGTACGCCTTAACAAAAAAAAACCATTAGATCAACCAAATTATTTTTTTAGGTAGGTAGCAATTAAAATGAGTTCAACATATTTTATTCTAACTGTAAATAATATTTTTTCTAGATATACAATACAAACAAGTTCTTACGTGACTGATCTCAAAGTGGAGAAACAGGATCATTTGGAGACATTTGCATTTCTGCTTGTCCTCCTGCACAGCCCTTGAATCTCATCTTTGCATCGTCACCGACTTCTACAGTTCGTTGACAGAGCATCAGCGTTATACACGATACCACAACTAGCACCGTCGGCAGTATCAATGCCACCATAAATTGGCGTTCTGTCGTTTCCAGATCAAATCGAGCAACAGCAATTTCTGGATTATTTTCCGTGTAAAAGCAAGGGAATCTTGCTTTAGCATTATGATCTGCACCATCTCTGCCATAATCTTTAAGGAATTCTTTACATTCATCGGCCAGAGTGTTGACGCAGCCTTCTAGATTGATCATCAATCGACTATCATTAGCTAGGGTGAGTTCTACTTCGGTAGGAGCAATCACTCGATTTTGAACAGCTCGTGACTGATATAAATACTGAAGGTATGTAAAGTTCGTTAAATCTGAAATATCAGTTTTTGGCAGCAAAGCTGCGTTTATGCAGTCGACCGCTACTACTCCTGACGTTCCATTATGAACAGCATGGCAAGACAACATCAAAACTTCTTCGCCGTTATCTGTCCAGACTATAGCACCGGTATCTTCCTGAGCTAGCTTTGCACATTTTGCTAAGAAGACTCTGTCTCCACTTAATACTATAACGTTTTTGTTACGGGTTGGAATGTCAACACACCGACGGTCACAATTATAGGGAGTTTTTATTTTCCTACAAGTACCTCTATTACAAGAAAATAATCCATGCACATCTATACATGTAATTTTGCCTCTTCTACCGGAACATTTTAACGGGGGATCTGTTTCCCTGAAAGCACATTCAAAAGCATCGGTAATATTAATGCACTTTCCTTCAGTACAGTTAAAAGTTCCGGTTAAGTTTTTACACTCGTCTCTAATACAGTGATACTTCTTTGCATTCTCTTGATCTATACCGTAGCAAGTCTTATTTGCAGCACTTCCACATTCTGATAGCAACAAAGACGTCCCGTTCTTCCTGACGTTGACGTAGATTTGGATGCAGGCTCCTGAGGTCTTGCTAAGGCACCATTCCCCACAGGAGCCCCAGTCACAGTTGTCCTTGTTGATAGCTCGAGTTGTCGTGCACATTATCGGTGTTGGATCGATGCCTGAGGCTGTGGCTCTTGTGTAAGGCATGTAAATCGCGACGGTAAGGTAGACCAGAGCCACCGCGCTGAGGACTGCAGTCATCTGACACACGCATATTGTCCCACATATTTTTTGGTCCTGCGGGGGTATAACCAGATCCTCCTCGGGGGTGGGTTTCGGCATCTCGTCACCAGCCGCGCTCTATCGTCACTGACGTACAGAACGCTGTATTACGCATGCGCGATGTTTGGATCGATTGGACGCAGTGCAGGCAACCCCGAATGTGCTATTTTTTATGGAAAATGCTGATGTCAATGCCCTATTGGTCAACAGATCGTAATTATAGACACGCAAAACAAATGGATATGAATGTTATCAAGCCGCAGTTATGTTATAACTTTAGGAATAGTTAATAATTTAGCACGGCTCTTATCTAGTTAAAAATAATAACATGCTAAAATGCTTGTGTCCTGTCTAATACTTTATTTTCAGATAGGCAGGAATGGCTACAAAACTTTGAAGTACGAGTATTAACCTACATTTTCAAGGTAAATAAGGGTAATAAACTAAATCAACTATCTACGTACGAATTGTCCTACACGAAGTTTACAAACAGAATTTTAAAAATCTATGTACGAGTAACATTTTTAATACAAAAAAATGTAACTGATTCCATGCCATGTACAGAATTCCTAGAAATGCCCTAGCAAACCAACTAACATAAACACTTAGTCACAGTTAACAGTCCCGAGTGCAGACAAATAGGCCGACACGTACGTAGGAAGCATCTTAAGGCTTATTAATTGTAATTTTTATCCACAGAAATAATGTTAAAATCAATACACAGTATATTATATTAAAAATATCAAATAAACTTACCGGAAAATCACACGAACAAAGCACGCCTCACAAAAATTCTGCCTCTTGTATTATAAAATATAAAAAACAAAAGACGACTGACTGTATTTGAATCATTACATCTCCAATATCATCGGTTGTTTAGTTTGTTTTTCTAGTATATTCGTATTTTTTTCATTCCACGTCTCGCGATCGTCAACTAATCTGAAGTTGCAGCCAATGGCGCTGCGCACTGCGGTTTTTATCGTACCATCCCGAAGTTGGTTGCGCACCAGATATACAGCATAATATATCAGATATACAGGTTTTTATTTATTTATATTTCTCACAACATTTTATGATGCATTTGAATTGTTCAAACGCCTTTAAACGATTATTTTACTAAATATTTTCTTCGATTATCGCAATAATTATTCATGAAATAAAATTATTGTCGCCTACGAATTATGTCGCATGTATTTATTAATTTAACTGTATCTCACCCGTAGACTATGAATCCTATAAAGGGTTCGAAACGTCGGGATGTAATAAAATTAATTAATATACGCGATATAATCTGTAACAATAGTTTTATTTCACGATTATTTTACTTATATTTAAATCAAAGCAGCATTATCATAAAATAAATTGTAAGACGACTATTTCTGGGCAAGAAGAAATACTATAGGAAGTCTTTTTCCCCTACTAGAAATAGTAGATTGAATTTAATCTTAGAAAAAATAATGGAAAATGTACTATGAAGTGTTTCGGAGCGATAGCTGAATTAATTTATAATATTTTTTCTCACAGTATTTGTGGGCGTTTCGATAAAATGCGCCACATTTTTGGCTACCATTAGGACACTTAGGCAGATATTTCGTATAAAGATACAAGAAAGTTTGAACTTTATGAGACCCAAAAGGTAGAATCTTTTTACTGGAAGGCTCCCGTTTATCGGCTGAATAGTTTTTAATACCTGCACTGGCCATATACTAAAATAAGTAGGTAACATGTACATGTAAATAAATATATAAAGTGATTGATTGATCGCAATTTTGTAATAAGTTTAGTAGTTTCATTTTATCATTGTTTTATGCTTGATAATGTGTAGAGAAAGCTCAAAACCTTATTCTCAGACTAAAGAAGTCCATACTTAGGTACATATAAATATAGGTATATTATTATGGTTATCAATGAACATGTACGGAAACTATGTTTAAAATATCTTAAGGTTTTTATTTCCTTAACATCAAGTAATATGAAGTCTTTAAATTATCTTAGTAGTAATCTTACATACAATATAGATATATAATATTGCCTACTTACGCGACTTATCTCCAAAAATAAGTAAACGGATAATATAAGCTTGCTTGTCCCCCATTTTCACATATTTTTCGAGAAACTGCACACGATAGACTTTTAATAATATTATGAAACACAAGTTTGTTCAACAGGACTATGTTTACTTTTGAACCAGTTTGAGTTTGGGGTGAAGAACGCATGCGCGGAAGTTTGCCAAAATCGCGTTGAGTTTAGAAGTTGCAACACTTTGCAACGTTTTCATCGACTGCTGCGAGAAATTGCAGCGTGAAGAATGACCTGAAATGGATTGACCATAATCTATACCCAGATTTACACCTGCAAGTTATTGCAGTTATTGTTTTGGACTTTTGTGTAGAACAGGACTGGTCGTGTGTTGACATGGATTTGCTCCCTAGTAACTCATTTACTTTTATTAGTGACGCACATGGTTGCAAGCGGTGGCTAGACCATTGCGTAGTCACTCAAGCTGCGAGACAGTCAGTGATAAATGCATCTATATTGCATAACACATACTGGTCGGACCACTTTCCGTTGGTCGTAGAATGTAATTTCGACCTGATCAGCCCGTCAATACCTGTGGCTCCTGTGGTGACTGATAAAATTAGATGGGGTGAAAGGGACGAAACACAGATAGAAAAATATCATGACTACTGTAATAAGGAATTGAGTAAAATACATTTTCCGCCTGAGTTGTGTAACTGTGCCCATAGGTTGTGCTCGGATAAAAATCATAAAGTAATATTGAATGACATGTACAAATGTATTGTAAATATACTCAGTGCGGGAGCTGAAAATAGTTATGTAGAACCGAGGAGAAGGAAGAATAATTGTGTGGTGGGCTGGAATAAGCATGTAGGCGACGCTCATAGGATGGCGAGGTTTGATTTTTTGAATTGGATGGCGTATGGGAAACCTACCGCGGGTCCCATTTATAACAAGATGCGCGAGTCCCGTAGGCTGTTCAAATCAAAATTAAAATATTGTCAGGACAACCAAAGACAAATTAAGTTAGATATAATTGCAAAACACCACATTAAAAAAGATTTTGGAAAATTCTGGAAAGATACGAATAAGTTAAATCCAAGGTCAAGCCTTCCTGTCAGCGTCGGTGGTCTGCATGATGTCAAGGGCATAGCCAATGCCTTTAAAGAACACTTTAGGGTGGAGTCGCCCTTGGGGACTACTGTACTCTCATCGAGGCCTAGTGGTTGTGACGGTGAGATTACTGTTAACTTCTTAGCCAAAGATGTGTCCCTAATAATAAAACATATGACTAGAGGGAAATCCCCTGGGCACGACAACCTTAGTATAGAGCACCTAAAATATGCAGGTAATCATTTACCAAGGGTGTTGGCAATGTTTTACAGCCTTTGTACTAGTCATAGTTACCTACCAGATCAGCTTATGCATACTATTGTTGTACCAATTATAAAAAACAAAACTGGAGATGCTTCTGACTTAAACAACTATAGACCTATTTCGCTGGCAGCCGTCATTGCAAAGGTGCTGGACGCTCTGCTTGACAAGCAGTTGGACAAGCATATCCACCTTAACGACGCACAGTTCGGTTTTAGACCGGGTCTCTCCACGGAAAGTGCCGTTCTTTGTCTCAAGCAGACCGTCCAGTATTATACCTCCAGGAAAACACCGGTATTCGCGTGTTTTCTGGATCTCTCCAAGGCCTTCGACCTGGTGTCTTACAGAGTTCTTTGGCAGAAGATGGAGCGCGTTGCCGGTCTTCCCTGTGAGGTAACAGCACTAATTAAGTACTGGTACCACAGCCAAAATAACAGCGTGAGATGGGCTGGTGAGTATTCGGAGAAGTACAGGTTGGAGAGCGGGGTGAGGCAGGGGGGGATTACATCTCCCCGCTTATTTAACCTGTACGTCAACGGACTGATTGGTGAACTAAGCGGATCCAATGTCGGATGCTCGGTTGGGGGTGTTTGCATGAACAACCTCAGCTACGCAGACGATATGGTGTTGCTTGCGCCTTCTCTCGGCGCTTTGCAAAGTCTGATCGCTATCTGTGAGAGATATGCGGTGGCTCATGGACTCAGATATAATGCTACAAAGAGTGAGTTTTTATTGTTCAAGGCAGGTACCAAAACGTTTGAGAATCTACCACCAATTACCTTATGTGGCACAAAACTGAACAGAGTCAAGCATTTTAAATGTCTGGGTCATTGGGTCACCGAAGATCTCTGTGACAACATGGACATCGAGAGGGAGCGTCGAGCGCTGTCCGTCCGCTGCAATATGTTGGCCCGTAGATTTGCAGGGTGTACGAAGGAAGTAAAGGTGACCTTGTTTAGGGCATACTGCCAATGCTTTTGGGTGTTTCTATCATTTCGTGCAAATTGGGAGAATTTGGGAGAATTTTTTATTTTCATTTTTTTGTTGTGGCAATGGTAAGACTTACGAAAAAGAAACATTAATCTATAATACATTCTCAATTGTACGCAAAATTGACCGATTTATGAACAAAAGATTTTTCCAAAAGAAATGGTAATGACGTATAGAATATGGGAATGAAAATGCGATGTTGGTAATGATAGGTCAAAAAAAGAAATAACGTAGTCGAAAGTTTAAGTTTGAATTTTGAGATCTTTTAATGAATAACTTGTTATATTTGGAATATACCTACTGAAAATGTAGTTTTGAATATTACTTGTTACTTTCAACAGTCAGGTGCATGATAAAAAACGAGAATGGTAATTAACATAAGATGGTGGCAAAAATTTAATACTGAAATTCATTACCATAATTTTTAGTTCATTACCATTCTCTTTAGTATGTTAACAGTAAATTACGGTAATGACAAGAATGGTAATTACTTTTCCTTACCTTTTGTAGATTAACTCTTTAAAAATAAATGCAATTGCAGGTCCATTCATTCACTAAGCATTCGAATAGAATATTCATTAGTTAAGTATTCACAGTTCAATAAAATACTTAAAAATTAATATCAAAACAGTGAAAATGGTAATGAAAAAAAACTGTACCAAATCCAAAACTCCGCCGCGATATATTTTTTCATAAAAAAATGGCACACGTCCGTCTTGTTCACTGTTTACTAGCCGACTGAGGTGGGGATCGCGGACAGAGGGAACTTCGTATAGAATAACATTTGCAATGCCTACTGGCCAATTCCGTTGTTGCAAACTATATATATGGTAATGAAATTATTTTCTTGACAAAAAGATTTTGCTGCAGTGGATTTAAATATTCAGTGTTAAAACTGTTAAACCACTAAACTTTCATTCCCTTATAAATACTTCATCTAAATTAAGTGGTTGAATCAAAGTAGTACATGTAATAGTTATGTAATTCGCTCTCAAATCTGTAAATCTAGGTTCTGACCGGTGATGGTAATGAGTTTTTAGCATGTTTATATTTTATTTATATATTTTATTTTGCAATAATAGAATTAATTTTAGATGCTAAGTATACCTATGAACCTCACGCAACATATAAAAAATATTTGAAATGAATTTAGGAGTTAGTTTATTTTTTATTTCAGCGAACATATGATTTGCACGAAATGATAGAAACACCCTTTTACACCTGTAATCTATGGATTGACTATACGCGGAGGACGTACAACGCTCTGCGCGTGCAATACAATAATGCCTTCAGGGCGCTGCTTGGACTTCGACGGTGGTGCAGCGCGGCGGGTATGTTTGCGGAGGCTGGAGTCGATGGATTCCATGCAATCATGAGGAAACGCTGCGCCTCCTTGCTCGGGAGGTTGAAGAGAAGTCCGAACAGCGTCCTCAAGGTATTTGCCGAGAGATGGGACTCACCAATGCTGCGTAGTTGGATAGGTATGCACTCCAGTTTTGTTAATTTTGACTTGTAATTAATTTGTTTTCTTTTTTATTATTACTATTGTTATTATTTGCTGATTTTTATGTGTAAATGGTTTGTTTTATTATTGTTATTATTTTTGATGATTTTATTTTTATTTATTATTTTAATGTAATTTAATTTATTAATGGGAATTTATTAATTATAATTTAGGGATAGACATGCCATTTCAAATTTTAAATTTTATATTAGTCCTAATTTTTATTTATGATGACAAAGATAGTGACAATTGAAACAGATTATTTATATTTATGTTAGTTTTTAAGAATAATGTTTTTGTACCTACTAACAATATTGTATAAGCCTGTATTACTAACAATCTATGGGCTCTGCCTGAAATAAAATATTATTATTATTATTATTATTGCTGAAGATTTGAAACAAAGTAATAATATGTGCAAGAAGATTTAGCTATTTGCCGCTGACTCTACCCATATCACACGTAGTAGCCCTAAAAACTTGCAGAAATTAAGTAAACTCAATAAATTCTGATCAGAAAATAGTAGGAAAACTCACTTCCCAAGATGCACAGCAGACCACGGAAGTTAAAGTTAGTTAATATACGCAAGTTTATCCGTTTTCATAGTTTTATTTCATGTGTGTATCGTGGTAACCGAAGAAAATATTGTATATAATCTAAATTTGAATAAAAAACCCAGACAATTACACATCTTACAAAATGACTAAAATAACTCTTGCGCAGTCGCACTTGCTTCATCTTCTGAATTAATGAGATATTGCTTTTCTAGATCTGAGGGAAGAGCTGCGGGATAAGCTCGAGCGTCTGTAAAATGTGTGAACCATGTATATTTGGCTTGTTGTTGTTGTATTCTGGCCATTTTTTCTGCAACGCGACATCAAACGCTGGCCCAGTAGATACTTGTTAGGCCTTCACATACACCCTTGAATTTCTTCGCAGGTGCATGCAGGTTTCCTCACGATGTTTTCCTTCACCGAAAAGCACTTACCTATGTATGAGTATCAAATGACATTTCGTACATAAGGTTTTTTTTTAAATATATTTGGCTTGCGAAAATGTGACCAGGTTTCTCAGTTTCGTTCTCAGCTCGGCTGGCTTCCGATCCGTCGTTGCAGAAACGTACATATCCTGTCCTTACTTTTTAACGTCCTTTTCAATCCTTCTTCGCCTCCTTATGTTTCCGAAGGATTTGTTTATTTAGCTGACGGTAGTAATCACCGCTTGCGTTCGAGTGCTAACCTTACTATTGCTTTGCCGTGTAATGTTAATAAGTCGCGTACTTACCCTTGATCTTTTTTGGGGCGTGCTGTGAAATTGTTGAATGGGCTTCCATTGTCCCTCAGACAGTCCCAGTCTGTAGCGTCATTCAAGAACAATCTGAAAAAGTTGTGGCTTTCCGACTTTTGTGAATTGGTTAAGTGTTCTATTTATTGATGTGTAGTATATATACGTATATGTATTTTAATTATACGAGTATGTGTATTGGATGTATGAGGTTTATCTTAATTGGTATCTTATAAATAACAGTATTTGTTATTACTCAAATAGTTACATTCACCGCTGTACACGGTAGGTTTGTCTTTCCTTTGTTTTATATAGACAACTCATTTGCTCAAAGGTTAACTGGAAGAGATCCTTTATAGGGATCCACTGTGAGCCACGATAAATAGCCTAGGTATCGTGTTCTTGACATTGTAATACAAGTATAGGTATTTGTTATTTTATCGATCCGGATTTGGGCTATTGATTTTTTGCACATTTTTTTTGCTAATGAACGACGAGTCTATGTCTAAGTATTATAGTTTTCTACGAGAACAAATGCCACAAACACACCACGGCTACGAGATTACACAATCTTGATCCAATCTGTACTGTCAATTGAGAGCAATCTTACCTGTTAGTTTGGTAGTAAATCTAAGGTCATGACTCGGATCACACTGGATATGTATGGTAACATTGTAGTTTCTGGTGTAGCACTGGCGCGGAGCCCTGCAAACTAGTATCCGTCTGCCGCCATTCAGAACAATCATAAGTCAATGAATAGGAAATAAGTAGGTACCTACTCACATACCTCATTATCATTACTTACCAATCCTCTAAAACAATCATATAAACAAATATTATTATAGACATATTATTATGTAACCTACTTAATCGACCTACACATAGAACATGAAATACGTGTACTTTATAAATACGATTACCTATCGAAGAAACAACATCCTATTCTGGCTAGTTTAATATGCAATTTCCTGGATGTCCAATTCAAAATATTGTTATTATAAAATAACGTGTATATGATGGGATAAACTGAGTTTTAACTTTTAACCACTTACCGACCCACAGGTCCAAAGTTGTCTGAAAATGAATAAACAGGTAGAAATGAGAAAATGAGGCCTAATAAAGAGAATCAGTCGTAATAGCCCTACCCGATACTAAATGATGTCATGTCTCAAATTATTCTATTACCTACCTATGGGAGTTACGTCAGGACTTTCCGGCAATAACTTCCTTTAGTTCATTGTAAGTCATAATCATAAGTCATTTGATAGCGTAAATGATAATTGTTAACATTTTTCCTTATCGTCGTTGAGATTGCCAATTCCGTTATGTGTAAATTTCAAATTTGACAAAAGAAGACTGTAAACATATGTCATTTGGATTGATTTTTCAGTTCCTGAAATCGTGCACATAACGGAATTGGCAATCTCAACGACGTTATGTGATCGCCGATCGGGTTAGATTTTGACTAACCAAATTTTGTTGACCATTATTTCCTTGTGGTATGACTCTGTTCTATGATTCTATCGATTATATAATATTCTATGATGATACTGATGATCATTATGGTATATGATTAAATATAAACAACATAGTAGGTTAGTGCAATATCTTGATAAGTACTTTAAGTTTTATTTCTCACATGTTCCCAGATATTTGATTACGTGGAAAGATCATGAACGGGACAAGTTTTTTAGCAACACAATGCGTGACCATCCCAAGATTTTATGAATTTTCCGCCAAAAATGGAACTCAGTTGCCACACTCTATCAATGTTACAATTAGGCGGGGAATCATTGTGAATTCTTACGTAATTTATAGGGATGGAGCTACACTTAGGAATGAGATAGTGATATTTAACTCTCATTCCTTAATATAGTTCCGTCTCAACTATTTATGTCCAGCCTTATACTGCTAGCTATAGACATTGGTCTCACCGCGAGTTACTAAGTTCGTGCTTATAGCCGATAGTTCATAGCTATAGCATAGCTCGCCCGGCGGTGATAGTTGATAGCCGGGCGAGTATCGCCGTGTCTCTTTTATTTAGACGGGTGTGAGTATCTTTTGTTCGTTTTTATAGCCTATAGTATAGTTCATCGCTTAGGCACTGGTCTCACCGCGAGCTACTACTACTACACACTCCCGTGTAAATAAAAGAGACACGGCGTTACTCACCCGGCGGTGATAGCTGATAGCTGGGCGAGTAACGCCGTCTCTTTTATTTACACGGGAGTGTGTATCTTTTGATCGTGTTTATAGCCCATAGTTCATAGCTTAGTAGCTCGCAGTGAGACCAGTGCCTTAGTAGCTCGCGGTGAGCAGTGTCTATAATCAATCTAGATCCTAGTACAAATTATATCAAAAATTTGGCTTATCATGGGATAAACGCTTTTTGCCAAGGGCGCCTTGTTGATTTTGCTTTGTTTAAAAAGCAAAATCCTGTGTATAACAAATAAAATTTATGTACAATACATGCCTACATTATTTACTTACACTAGTACGAAGTATTGGCGGGTAACTGGATGTCCAATGCTCATAAAAATGGAAATATCCGAGGACGATAAAAATACGATTAAGTAAATAAGTTGCATGAATATGTAAATAAGTCTTATTTTTAAAGCTAGCATACGAATTACGCTACACCGCAGTCACAACAGGAATGGTTATTGCATGCAAGGGAGCTCGATTGGAATGGGATTTAACATTTATTTATTCATATAATAAGAGATATCAATAAAAAAGAGAAAC
>JALPQI010020949.1:0-11955 GCA_025490895.1 Thaumatotibia leucotreta
TGACAATGTCAATGTCTTGCCTACTCATTGTGAAGTATTAATTTTTTATGATATAGAAGTATAGAACTTTCAATATCCTATTCAATTTAAAGAGGTTTGCTTAACAAACATAACATCGAGATATTCTACCATTACATACATTATATGAATAAGAATATTTCAAGCAAAAAAATATATGTACTACAGAGCAATACAACGAATGTAAAAAAACCGGCCAAGAGCGTGTCGGACCACGGTCAGTGTTGGGTTCCGTAATTTTATTTACCATAACTCAAAAACTTAGCCGATCCAGGTCAAAATATTTTTTCTTGAAAGTATTTATAAAGCTTTACTTTCATAATTTTTGGAATTACGGTTCAAAAGTTAGAGGCGGGGAGGGAACCCATTTTTTTAAACTTCCGGGGCAATTATTTCCGAAAATATTACAATCACCAGTGACTTACATATTCGTGCCAAATTACAGCTTTCTAGTACTAGCGGTTACTGAGATTATCCTATGACAGACAGACAGACAGACATGGCGAAACTATAAGGGTTCCTAGTTGACTACGGAACCCTAACAAAGTGTTTTTAAACAAATTTGAGCATGTAAAAAATTGGTTTAGGGAAATATTGCAAGCAGAAAATATACTACAGGGTAATAAAAGGAATCTAAAAAAACGCTTTTGTAAACAAATTCGTGCGTGAAAAGAATTAGTGTAGGAAAATATACTACAGAGTAATAAAACGAATGTGAAAAATGCGTTTTTGAATAAATGCGATCATAAAAGTGGCTACCATGAAATAGTAAGACAGGGAAATTAAAAAAGTGGGAAAATTTGCGACTATGAACAACGGCGAAAAGAAAATTATCTGCAAGGAATAACTGCGTTTGGGAAACTCATCTAACAAATCTTTTTTCTTAGAAAGTTAATTACTTCTAAAATTAGATTATGAATCAAATAATGCTCACGGTTTGGCTAAAAATCTGCATCGAATTCCTCGGTTTCATTAAATGCCAGTATGATGGTAAGTAACACACTAGATATTTAAATACGTGGAAAACAACCATGATCAAGAAACAAATATTTGTCAAAAATAAATAAATAATATGCCCACGTCGGGTTTAGAACTAGAAATCTCCAGTTTCTTAACCCGCACTGCCAAGTAGGTTATAGAGACAATTTATTTTCCAGAAAACAAAATTCCTTAACTAATAAGTTGTCTGCCTTATCGGATTCGTCGCCCACTGGGGTGACATTGAATTTAATTGGAAAAAGGTACGTCGTTATGAGCTTAAGGGGGCTTATTCGAACCATTTATTTCGTTCTATCTCTTATTTGCCTTCATTGCTTACATATTCGTGCAAAAGGGAGGCAAACAGTCGAATTCTATTTTCGTAGCAGCTTTCACATCTAGCCGGCGGCAAAGTTGCCAATAAGCAACAATATCTCGAACTAAACAGTATTTTCCTTATATTTTATTAGAATTGGGATTGTTCATTATTTTTGGAAAGTTGTAATTCAAAAACCATTTCGAGATGCAAGTTTAAAAAGCGATTTAAACCTAATATTTCAGCAAAATATTCAGTGATTGTAAATATTTCAGAAGAAATATGAATGACCTTCGTTTGACCTTGCTCCATCAACTCTCTGGCTGTATAGTACGACCCAAGTATTAAAAAAATATCGCTGTGACAGTTCGACTGACATAAGTTTCATAAAAGTCAATCAGGAACTGTCAACAGTTTCAATTCAAAAAGTCGTTTGCATAAATAATTATTTAATTACTCGTATTTCTTTCTGTTGGTAATTAAAATAAGTTTTTTTTATCGCGACATGGAACCGTACAAAAAATGCTTTATTTGCAAAAATGACACTAAAAACAGTGATAAGATTATTGTACGGATCCGGGAAGATTTGCGGGAGCAGTGGTGTCGCGAAGCGAATATTGAATATTTTAAAGTATACACGCAATTTTGTTGCGAGGATCACTTTGATGTAAGTACCTACTTGTATTATGTTACGAATAAATTATTTACTGTGTTGAAAAGTTTGATATTACTATATGGTCTGATCTTTTCAACCATAGACGTTTTTCTTATGGACACTTTAGTTAGAAACGGTAAACTCATGAAACGTAGGTTTACGATAACAGCTATACTTTAGCTGCTGCTGCTGCTGCTTTAGCCGTAGCTTGTGTCCGCGGTTATTAAGTCGTGTTAGTGCTAACATTGTTACTAACTATTTTAACTTATTCAAGTCAAACAAATATCGTATTCCCCTTTATTCATTTTAAATGTTATCAGTAGCTTAAAGGTGTTAATACATGACAATGATAGCCTCCTGCGTCCTGCAGCAGAGATTACAAATACTATGTTGACATTGTTGTAAGTATTATGTTGCCTTTTGATACTAATCTTCGATTATTTAATTTAATTTCAGCCAAAGCAAGACTTGCAAAATTATAATTTCAAAGTGGAGAAAAGAGAGCCAAGATTAAAGCCTACAGCCTACCTTTGATGACATGGCGTCCGAGTGACAGCTTTTGTGTTTGACATGGCGTCGAAAAGGTTAATAAAATATTTATTTGCTTGTTTAAATAATAAAATTCATGATATTTCAATATGTTTTTTATTTATCTTTTAAACTTTCTAGCTTATGTTCAGTTTTTATCAGCCCGCTTGCAGTTAACTGATGAATGGAGCCGGAAATGTCTATGGCTAAAAAACCTGTGACTGTTTAACTGGAGATTTAAATATTGGTGCTATGTCTGTGCAATGCTTAGCTATTTATAACTTTTATAAGTAACCAGCTTTTGCCCGCGACTCCGTCCGCGCAGTGTTATAAAAGCTACCTTATGCCCTTTCCCGGGTATGCGGTTTAGGCTTGATGAGGTTGCAGACAGACAGACAGAGTTACTTTCGCATTTATAATATTAGTATGTACAATAGCTTGACAGTCTCCATCAGATATATCAGAGATGCCTTAACAACAGCGGCGTGTTCAGATATTTGTGAGCACCTTGGCCGCTGCGATATATTTGATGGCGACTGCACATTAACATATAAATAAAACACAAATTATATTATCCAACTATTGAACAAATCAAATTATTTTATTAAACTTTTTACGAAAACATCTAAGTTTAACTGGCTATTATTTTAACAAGTTATCACCGTTTGGAAGACGGTATATAGTTAACACCAAAAAATAGATGATCACTTTTGTACTTTGTCACGTACCTGACGCTACAGAGACATGGTTCAAAAGTGATCACTGACAGATTTTTATGAGGAATAGCAAGAAACATAAAAAAGAATCTTCTCATCACATTGACCGTTGAAATCCCGAAAGAGACAAATACGATCTGACGATTTATTTTGTTAAAAAAAAAACAACATAGTTGTGCAATGTCCAAAAAATAATTATTGGAAGTAAATGCAGATGTCATTAAGTCCATAATTAAAAACCACATGATCACAGTAAGTATTGCACTATGTGTATAAGGGAACATTAACTGCATCAACACTGCATGAAGTTGCTCATACAAGAAAACAGATGGGTCATTGGTGCAACATATACTAGGTGGGCACAAGGTTTGATTTCGAACTTATTGTTTACTCACTTTCACTTAGAGCACTTCTTAACAGCTTAGGAAATACATATCGGTCCCAAAAAGTCTCTGCAAGTTGGCTTACTTTATTTATGTAATCTACATCGAAATCTTCCCAGAGTAAATGAATTTTCTTTGTTGTCTCAAAACATGGGTCTGCTACGCAGAAAAGCCCTTTTGTTTTGCCACACGCCAGCATTTGGCACTGAATTTGCGATTTAAATTTGTTTTGTATTTTATTATTTTTTATATATGTTTGCACTGTTTTTTTTTGAACTGGGACATTTAATTTCAATGACAAAGTCATCGGCTACCCCGTCCGGTGAAGCCCCCAGTATCCCATTCACACACACACAAAGCCTGATTTATTGATGTTAACTTTTATTTTTTTTTCTATTTCCTTGAGAACTTCATTTTCTAGGTTCTTGCCTCTCCGTATTTGCAATGTCTCTGGAACCTTATACCCACCTAGTATTTGTTGCACAAGGCACCCATCTGATTTACAGTGAGCAGCTTCATGCAGTTTCGATGCAGTTAATCTCCCTTGCCTTATGTAGTGCCAATACTTACTGTCATTTTGTTCTTTCGTTTTTTCATTGATGGATTTTATGACATCTGCATTAATAATTTCTTGTAAATATTTCTTGAACATTGCACAACTATGATCGGTATATTTTTCAACAAAGGAAATCATCAGATCAAATATATTAAAACTTGCCTCTTTTGGGATTTCAGTGGCAAATGTGACTATAAGAGAATCTTTTATTCCTCTTGTTAGGCATTCCTGATAAAAATCAGTCAATATTGATGGATCTTTAGGTGCCAGGGTTGGTTTTTTTGTTTTTGGAAAAATGTCCTTGCTCATACAGTTTTCAGCTCGGGCCGTCGATAAAGAAGGCTTGTTCCAAAAGCATTCCACTGATGTTGGTGGCGGTTGGGAACTCTTTTTCTCCAACCAGAAGAGAAGCAATAATGAGTGCTTACAGCCACCTAAAACAAAAAAAAAATACTTGAGTGTTTTAGTATTATATAGTAATTTGTTATATTAATGTAGAGAAATATTTATTTATGTATCTCACCTGCAGAAGCAGGACATTCTTTAGCTTCACATGTTGCAGAGTTAATAACACCATTTTTTTCATCTATAACGCAACTCACTGTATATGGCTTATTATTCACTCTGTGCTCAGGCACAACTCTTGCCTTGACTGTGCACTCTGTGCCAGTTCTTGCAATTTGCACGTAGCCTATTGCTGAGCTTAAGTATGAGTCTCGTGACGACCTAAAATATTAAAAACATGTTTTGATTAATCAATGCTGAAAGTAGAAAAAAAATAACAAATCCACATATTTGCTTTTGGCCCACCAAGTATAGGGGTGCCATAAGTTTGGGGACGTCTACGGGGACTGATGACTGACCAACTAGCGTACAATTAAAAAACCACCTGGGTCTTTTTCAGTCTGATACTCTAGTCTAGTCCACTAAAATCTGGCAAACAAGCTAGCCAGTAGAAAGAGGCGGCAAATTACAATTTGAAAAATGTGGGTGCGAAGTGCAAAGGTTCTGTTTCCCATTTTAAATTTCGCCTTTTTTGTTCTACTGGCAGACTGAGTTTCTAGAGTATATTATGAAACCAGAACAATTTGCTACTCGGCCGGGACATGTCCCGGTATACCAAGACTAATAGCATCCCTAGACCAGTGCCTAATTAATCGTTTGCAACAGCTGCATAAAATCGTTTAATACTCACATAAGTGTTTTTGCTCCCCTGATCTCGGTCAAGTTGTGATTTGGACTTGACGCCATATACTCCAGTATACTAACGTTGTCCAATTTTGGAATGTTTCTGGAGTCGGCTTTTACAAAATTGACCGACAAAGACATTTTTATTTGATTTACAAATTAAATTAACGGTATAACACACGAATATGAAATACACAAAAATCTTGACAGCGAAAGTGACTTGACAGTGACGGTTGACTTGACAAGAAACACGGTTTTTTTTGTTTGAAACACGTATCATGCTCTAGCGATTCAGCCACTATATATAACTTAGGGAATGTCGTATCAGAATTTTAATTTAAATTATTAAAATTAAACTAAGCTGCTTTATGTTAAAATATTCAAATTAGTATCTTGAAATGCTTTATATATTCAGAATAAAATATAAAATATAGGGGTTAAAAAAAATGAACAATCCCAATTCTGAATAGAGTTCAATTTGTATATTTTCATTTCTTTATTAGGATAAAGACAATGTCATTGTCTTGTTTGATTACCAATCTTATGTTAAAAACATGATTAGAAACGTCATCGTGGTTATTTGCGTTTGCATACCAAAACCAACTTCAAGGTACGTCGCCATACGTAAGTATATGCTTATAAGGTCATATATGTTTAAAAAAACTGTAGTCGATTTGTTTAATCTTTAAAACATCTTGAGAATGAGAACCTAATAAAGAAATCTTTTGAAACATGAAAATCTTGATAAGGTACACGTTTATTATTCAACCTCTCTGACCGTAAATAAGTAAAGCGTTTGACTCCAAAAAACATAAGAATAACGACAAAAAAGAAACAAATTTCATAAAAAAACATTTCGAATGAATAATTTCCAAGGCGAAACTTGAAAGAACACAGTCTGGATATATTTATTTTGTATATAAAAGAAAGAATCAAAGAACATTTACCGCGGGTGTTCCCCAAGGGTCGTTACTAGGTAACGGACAGATAAGGTCGCCCATAGAAAACTGGAGCGATGTGGATGTCTTGTCCCAATATTGTCGTAATAAAGCGTGTATCAAATATAAAAGGACGGTAAAGATATGTACACAGTGGATTTGGGAGAGGATAAGAAATATTTTATTATGATAGGGCAAACGCTATTCAGCGATGATATACTGTGATAGTCGTTTTTATTGTCTTGGCTAAGTTACCTGATAATGAACAATATACTTATAATAATTATGTGGTGTGGTGGGACGAACTGGAGTCCTTCTTGAAGGAATGGCCAAACAGCGATTGACCGGTATCAGTCGAGAAATTCAGGCGAGGCCTTTGCCCAGCAGTGGGACACGACAGGCTCCAAACAATAATAATATGTGGTGTACTGTTCGGTCATCACCTATGAAATTGGCGTTTTTATCTAAAGAATAACTTAGATTTTTTTATCTCATATATGGCAGCGTCCGGGGCGCTCAAGAATAATGGTAATTACCATCTTTAATATTGAACGGTTTAACTGCTTCCAGCGGAAAATATACCATATCATGTGACCTCGCCCTTACGTTTCAATATCGTCACATTATGAGCGCCATGTTGCCCGTCAATTGAGTTTTGTTCATCGCCCGTGCTTATTTCATTTGGACTGCTTTGTACGTTTATTTTTTTATCCGAGCAAATACATTTAACGCGTGTAGCTCAGGTGGAGACCCTAACTGCGAAACTGAACGTTCAGGGTTCGAATCCCGGTCAGAGCATCTCTGTATATTTTATCAGAAACAGGTGTTCTGTTGTTAGTGCACACATTACTGCGATCGCCAACCCGTTTGCCCAGCGTGGCGATTATGGGCAATTACCTCCTAATGCATACGCGTAGTTAATAGGAGAAGCCTACGTCCAGCAGTGGACTAACATAGGCTGATGATGATGAGGTGTTTCTTAGTCATATATTTAAGTATATCTATAAATAAATTTAATAAATATCTTAGTACACTTACACAAATCAACTTAGTCTCACGGTAAGCTCAATTAAGACTTGTGATGTGGGTACCAAATCAAGCGACGATATATATTATACGGGTGCGCCAAAGTATTTATAAAATTGCAACTTAGATTATTGGAACTCCGAAAATTTTTCTTATACAATTTAACTTCATAATGATCGGTATTTAGAATAATCTTTGTTCATAATTATCATCACATAGAATTATTTATGTTCATAATATTGTTTTTCATACATATTTTTAGTACTAACTTTTATTTTTATATAATTTTTCACTATACTTATTTTATGCTATATATTCTAATGTTATAGGTATTTATTTTTATCTGTACTGGTTTTATGTATGAATTATTTTTGTTTAATTAAATATAAATCGTACTATTACTGTAAACTAGCTACCTGCACAAATCAGTTTGTGGCAGAGTAGGTACTGTACTAAACGGGTTCCCTCTAAACTTTTTTGTCCGAAACGCTTAGGACATAACAGACTTGGTATAATCTATTTTGGCATCAACTTAATGAGACAGAAACATCACTTGGCTTAAATAACAATATTTCGAATATATATTTATTATTTTGTCCGAAACTATCTTGGCATATCATTATTTACACCGAGTGTTATAAGACAGAAATTAGATTTTTTTTTGGGCATGTAGCCACATGTTCGAAACTTGCCTTTTTCGTCAGGCAGAATTTGCTGCGAGGGTGAAAATTTCTGCAGTGAGCGAGCGAAGCGAGCGAACAAAACCTTCCGGGCAGATCCGACTCGGATAGGTTAGGTTAGAAGACTAAGGCGGGAGCTTTGCTCCCGCCTTAGTCTTCGAGGTTATTTTTTTTTTAGCAACCTAGAAAGTACTCACCTTAGTAACACAGTAAGTAACGTACAGAATATTACTACTACCTCGATTATATTGAGAGGTTGTAATTATTCCTTCTCTGTTATGCTAAAACAAACTATGCCGATACTTTTTATGCACATCCAGGTTATGCCTCATCATAAATAGGAGCATCGAAATTATGCTCGAATAATATTCGAACAACTCTAAATCTGCTACAAAGAAATATGCTAAAGTTGAGTATGCCACAACAGTTTCTGCACGAAGCCCATTATGACTACATAGTTTATGTTATTCATAAAAGAATTATACCACAACAGAGTGAACCTAATGGGAAAATGTTTATAAATAAACAGTTTATTTCAAATAACTTTATGAGTATAGATTAATCTACTTGACGACTTTAGGAGGATAAAATTTCGAAATAAAAATCGTTATGAACATTGTAGGTAGAAGTATAATTTTTAGTAAGAAAAAAAGTATGAGATAAAATTTTCGAAGTAATGATGATTATGAGTAAAAAACGGTATTAGTAAAAATATTCGAAGAAAAAATTGTATAAGTGCCAATATGGACCCATATTATACATATAAAAGGTACTTAAATACATAGACAGGGAACAAATATTTGTGATAAATAAATACACAAATAATTCCCACGCCGGAAATCGAACCCGGAACCTCCAGCTTCGTAGGTAGGGCCACCGTCACTACCAACTAGACCACAGAGCCTGACGATCTTATAGTACCTATACATCATTGCTTAGTACAAGAGCCATCAGATATATCAAAGCGGCTACGGCTGCGACCATATATAACATGGACGTCTAACGCCAGCTCAAATATGCCCCCAAAAACAATTGTTCAATTGTGCCAAGATGGGCAGGACATAGCGCTTCTCTTCACACCGCGCATATTTCGGCGCTACATCTTTGACAAATGTTTATAGAATATAGCCAATCAAAACTTTGATGGACCAATGACAACTATTTTTAAATGGCGGTTTAAGTTTTTATAGGTTGATATTGAAATTCATCGAAGTGATGCATTGAAGAGGGGGTGACACTTGTCAACTAAAATTCAGGACCGATTTTGAAAGGCAATTTAGTATGGCGTGAGGCTTCCATGTTTTATTTGTTCGTAGGGCTACGGTGTTCAAACATATGAACAAGCACTCTAACGCCATAGCAATAAAGGCGTGTTCAGATATTTATGAACATCCTGGCCGCTCTGATATATCTGATGGCGATTGTACCATTTGTACCCAAGACAAGCCTTCATTGAGCTTACCGGGTGCGACTTGGGGCTTAAAAGCTTGTAACTTGTAATACAAGCGTAAGTCCTTATTTAATTAATGGTATTACAAGAGACTTCTACTTGTACAACTCTTTGTGAAACGGGCCCATGGTCGATTTAATGGAACAGTGTCTCATTTTTAGGGTTCCGTAGCCAAAATGGCAAAAACGGAACCCTTATAGTTTCGCCATGTCCGTCTGTCAGCAGCATAGCTCAATGGCCGTTAATACTAGAAATCTGCAATTTGGTACAGATATACATGTGGGTAAGGCCGCGGATTTTGACGAATTCGAAGCTTAAAATTTGTCTTGCTCATAAAAAAAACTGATAACATCTAGAGAACTCTGATCAATTTTAAAATATTCCCCTATGCTCAGTTACATGTAATCAAATGAAATAGCTAATTTAGCTCTTTATTTAAAATGAATAAATAAATATTTCTGCCAAAAACGTAACGAAAGTCGAGTAATTTTTTCGACCACGAGTACTTAAAACTTTTTTTTTTATATTATTAGACTTGTCAGCATTAAATGTTTGTTTTTAAACCAAATTATAATGATAAACGATTGCTTCGTTCATTAAGGACTAATGATATGTGAACAATTTTACTGTTTTCTTTCCCTTTACTTTTTGGGTCACCAATTCCAAACTTACGTTACGATAACTTCGTAACGCTTTTTTAAGGTCAAATTTAAGCCAATGTTGGTAGAAATTTGTTTATCGACACTAGCAACTCTTATTCTAGTAGGACGACACCCATAAGCACACTCACTCCCATTAATTCGTTAACAAATGGTTGTCACAGTGCACGCGGCGAAAGTTTTAGCAAAAAACGTCTAAAGTGGTAGTGTGATTTTCACGGTAAGTAGTGATTATTATTAAACGGCTGTATTTTCATACGAAAGGGTTTAGTTTTAAACGTCAGTAGCATGTACTATTATGTTCAGATTGCAATTATTTACCAAGATAATCAACCTTTTTTCAAATATACGTTACAACAATCGCTACAGAAGAAAAAAATTGTCTAACTTTTGATCTGCAGGTCCAAATAATATGAAAAAACTTACAGAATACTTTAACATGAAATTATTTCGAACATAATCGGCCCAGCCGTTTTTGAATAACTACGGAACCCTTCAATGAGCAATTGAGCATGGCCTGACATGCTTTTTACCGGTTTTTTCATTTATTTAAACTAGAGACAGTTTTAATTTATATAAGGAGACATGATAAGTCCCGTATGTCGTTAAAATATGAGTGATAATCATTAAAGGTTAAAGATGTATGAAAGGTGAGCAAAAATGTGCAACATTTGTGATGTTTTGGGACTCAGATCAGGGCTTATAACCTAACCTATCCTCTAGGACCTAGGAACTTCAGGGAAGGTTCAGAAAGCTTGACTTTTTTTAAGTACCCATTGATGCTACTATAACTACCTACTACTTCAGTAACTTGAAGTTATTTCTAAAATAAACCACCTAGGGTGCGGCTCCACTGATGCGGAGCAAAATTGGCCAATTACATTCTTCAAATTCGAATTCGAAACACTGTGATGCGGTCTCATTGGCTGAGCTCCCACAGCTCCGCTCCGCTCCGCGTCAGTGGAGCGGCACTCTTAAGGGGTAACCCCCTGGTTCCCATATCCTCACTGGCAACGGGAGTGCACTTTCCGGCTTTTATAAGTCGTTCAAAAGAGTGTTTATTTTTATTTTCCTGCTCCCGTGTTCCGTCAGATTCCATCTGCCACGATTGTGATCTTGATTGACTGTGCGTAGCTAATGAAATTACACGAAAATAAATCACCGTCTCTATAGGGAAAACGGTTGTTCCACACGCGTCTCTTTAATTACAAATTTAATTTTAATTCTAAAATATAACTAAACGATTTGGCTGGTGGTAGGACCACGTGCAGGGTCCGCCTGGACAGCTACCACTGTCTTACCCGTTAACCTGCCGCTAAATAGTTAGTACTGTGTTCCGGTTTGGGGGTAAGATAGCCGGTGTAATTACTGACATAGAGGCAAGCCATCTAGGTCCTCAGGGTAGGCAGCGCATAGGCGATTATTTGGTCACTATGTCCATGGGCCTCAGTTCCCGCTTTCCATCAGGCGGGCTGAGAGCTCAGTTGTCTACCTTCATCACATAAAAAAAAACGAAATTGGTACGAATTTTGGGGTTTATAATTTGACACATGCGTAAAAATGGGACAAAGTAGCCTGGCGCTTACTGTCAAACATAGGTTTTATTTAGCATTGAAGATGTCTGAAAAAAATCCAATGTTTTTTTTGGGAATGTATGAATATTTCGTTATTTTAGGGTTTCTACAGAAATAATCATTGTCACTGTTACTATCACTTCCGTCTATTTAAATAAACTTTTCCTCGATGACATCGCGTTCTCCTGGTATAAGTCTAAATTAGACCTAATTCACATCTTGGTTTATACTTGAAAATAAAAGTGGAAACTTTCATTGGTTTTTTTCCAAAAAAATCTGGAAAAATACGA
>JALPQI010020950.1:0-17821 GCA_025490895.1 Thaumatotibia leucotreta
CAGTGAAGGTGTTAACATTAAAATATAACAGTATATGATAATTTTCAACAACCTGATCGATTTATACACTGTGTTTTGTTAAATTTCGTAAACATTAAAAAAACACCTATTGCATAATCCCTATTTTCCGGACTTTAATCTTCCCTTGTCAGATTGGGACAGTGGCGGTGTTAAAATTTTAAATCTGTTATTTAATTTATTATTTTTCTATTATGTAAGCTCTTACATTAAAGTAACATCAATTTTGAAATATTTTACCCTCTCAAATATTAATAAATAATAAAATACATATATAACAGGTACGAGGTTTGAGAGGTACTGGCTCGTTCCGTAAAGTTATGTTTTTGTTTGATTTGAAATATTATCTTACACACAAAACAAGCGATACATATTGTGTCCTTATGCTTTTTTCTCGAATGCCCGCAAACGAATTTGCTCGTCATATCGGGGTCACCTTGAATCAGTCGCGCTGCAACATTGCAATGCTCGCTTAACATCCATATATTATTTTACTTTGACGTCTTTGACCCATTTAGAATTGCATTTTAACACGATTTCTATTAACATTTAAATAGGTAATATTAATTTAAATAACCTTCAAAGCAAGTTTAATATACAAGTATACACTTTATGTCCTGTCCAATAAGCGTTAATCTAGATGTAATTTACAACGGTAGATGCTACAAAGTTGCATTAACTGTTGGTAAAATTTCTTAGTATACCATTGTGAACCTTAAGTCGCCGTATTAAATTGTACAGATATTGTTCTTTATATCGCTGAAAGGTTAACCAGTGGTTAGTGGTGCAAATAGTGCAGCTTCGACCTTGCCGCCTCGCCGGCTGCGCCCGCGCCGACAGTTCCGTAATGGATTGCAACAACTAGTATCCTGTCAGGTATCGTGACAAATTGCCAAGAAGATAAATTTCCGGCTTAAAAACGAGCCATGTTATACGTTGGTGAGTCTCTTTCGGCTTCGCGGTATTATTGCAGTTTAATATAATAAACAACGATTCATGATCAGTGCTTTCTAGTCGTTATTTAAGATTTAACAAGAAATTTACGTCTGTGTTTTCCGGGTGAAATATATTTCCCTTACTGTTCGTTTTCTTCGTCTGTCAATAAAACTCAATAATAACGCACTTAAACATGTTAATGGGTGTATTTTACAATTTGTTTACTTTCACTCCCACGCCGAGGATGTGAAGCTGTCGCGTGGCGTAACGACCAGTTTCTCCACGTATGGACACGGAATATATTATTTTCGAAAGCAACGTTAAGGATTCAACATAATATCCGTTTACCCGTTTCAAGTTATATAGTATTCAAATAACGGTATCTCACAACATGTTTTCTGTTAAACTGCACCTAACTGTTTTTATAAGAAATCTGAATTTTAAACAGACTTGCGGAAGTAAATGATTGTCTGTGGTTAATAATCCAAGCAGTTTATCATGTTTATTCTGAATTTAGAGTTAGACAGTCGCGTTCCAATTCGCAAATGGATTTCAAGGGGGAAGCAGTAATTTAACTCTGAATTTGATGGGCGGCTGTCGTGCTACGCGAATTGGTTGCGTTACCGGAACGCGGAACCCTTCAGAGTAGGTACCAAACACACCTACGAAAATATTAGAATACTAACATCGTATCATAAACATGTCTGTTCAACGACCGGACCCATATTTCCTTTACTTGTTATTATAACCATGTTCAGATGTCTAGACGTTTGGAAACCATTAGGTCTAGCTGTAAATGCGCCGACATGACTCATAAATTAAGACTATTACGTACAGCGGGCAGCAGACAAGTTCATGGAGCCAATGACATTTAGGGCGCTATTTTGGATCGTACACACTTCGTTAGATGCATGCAACGTTATGCCCTATCTAGTCGACTGATTTACGACCATACATGTCTGGGTCTGCGCAAAAATAATGCAATAACGTGGCAGCCCTAAAATCCAAAAATACAACATAAATCTTCAAATCGAGAAGCTGTAATTGTAGTTAATAAATATCGCAATAGTGGTTTTACTGTTCTAAAGAATTTCTTAACGGATATTATCACTTTTGGTTCGTGAGGCAGTAGTAGTTCACCATCAACGACAGGAAATTATTACCATCAGATTTAGACATAACGGACGCCAAGAACGTTCGGAAACCACTTTAGCTTTTAATGAAATTGTTATCGGTGTATCTGTTGGAAAACAACTTGAAAGTACTGGCCGTGCAGACGTTAATAGTTTCTCTGATAAAAAAACTTGTGATCCATTTCTTACGCTTGGGTAGCTAATGAGACTTAAGTATGAGGTTTCTGAAGACGTTTGGCTTGAGCCATAGGTAAACAGAATAACTTATATTGAAAGCTATGAAAGTTTCACAATGTAAAATTTGTAATAGGTATAGGTATGTACTTTTACTCGTATTAGCTACCAATGTTTGTGCACTGTATGTAACCTGAGTCTTTGCGGGTTAAGGTAAAAAATGCTCTACCTATTTCAAGGGACTTTCACAAGTCCATAACTTATAGTTAATGGCGATTTGACATCACATCAAGGGAAAGCGAAGAGAATATTGTGTGACAGGTGTCTTAGGAAAATGATATGTTACAGAAAAACGTAAATAATCGTTTTGTATGTCATCATTGGTGGCTTCCGTGTGCGTTTTTATTTTAAGAGCTCTAATTTTAGTGTGGCAAGAATAGATCGAAAGCGCCTCGTGTTTGTTTGGTTTTCTGAATAAGTAGGCGATTAACTTCTTATTCTGGATTGTTTATCTGAGCATTAGACCTTGTTAAGAGTGCATCCTTAATTAACAACCTTTTATAAACTCTGCAGGCCTACTTTGTTTATAGAAAACAATGTGAAGCACTTTAAAAATACCTCAAAACTTATACTCAAGCCATCAGTGAACCCTTCTGTGGTTGGTCATTTTTATCACAGCATTAGCTATCGGAGATTTTCTAGCAATTTTATAGCTAAGAGCACTTTAATATTTCCACTGTGTCCCCGTAAGGATTTTAAAGGGTTATTGTTCTAGAAAGTAATAGGTTTAGGTTTTTTTAGGTATATTTTATTTATCATTAGGTATCATTCTTTTGTAATTTGTTTTATAAACGTCCAACAACTCCATTTTAGTTTTGCCAATTTCTTTACCAAATACTATTATTGGCAATATGACAAATAACGACAAAAGACACATTTAGGTATTGACTGAGGTATTCGACGTCTAATACTACCATCTACCATACACTGTACAGTCGCCATCGTATAGGTCTAGTTGACGACAAAGATATAATTGCGATTGATGTGCCAAAAATAGGTACATACACCTAATCCGTAATGATATATTTGACCTCGACTGTACTCGTACCTATGTAGGTCTGACCTAGCGAACAAGATAAATTAAGACAAGACTTGTCAATTGTTTACAATACTTACGTGTTCCGATACTTATGACCACCTAGTATATTGTACCTATACATTAATGATGTTGTACCTACCTGCTACATACAGACACACAGTATACCATCATAGATTTCTTTATACTTAGGTTCCTACAAAATTCATGCTATTAACCTAATTGATCCCTAGACTGCATGCAATATTGAAATTGCTGTTCGCCTCGCCGTTTACCTTCAATTGGGGTAGTTAGCGGACACAAGCCTCATAATTTAAATACTTTGTCTTATCTTTTTATTAAAATACCTACACAAACAAAACAAAATTATAATAATCCTGTTAAGTGTCTCATTACTAAAATTGCTGGGAAGGGAGTAGGGATAAATAAGGCAATATCACAAACCAGTTTAATTATCTTGTTTTATTTAACGACTGTTGTCATAATCGAAACTAGAATTTACTTATCAATATATCCTCGTACAACTGAATGTCTCCTCTACTATATGTATGTTACACAATTTAAACATACCCTTTTTCACGCTATACTTATTACGATAATATATGTAAAAAAAAAAGTAAATATGTAGTTACATATAATATAATTATAAAAGGTAGAAGATATCGAGTCCGTCATACCGTCATGGCTGTGCCATGTGCTGCCGCTGCGGACTTTTTTTCTATCTGGCTCGCTCGCACCAATACGCAAGTACGAGGGGAATGGATAGAAAGTAAGTCTGCGTTAAAAACGCGGCAGCAGCTCATGGTAAACAGGTTCTGTAAAAATGGCTATTCTTATTAAAAATAATTATTTAACAGCTCTGCTACATTCAGCATATTTTTAAGAATATTATTTTAATTTTTAAGACAATTTTTTGTAATTTTTCTAAATAACACATCTAACTTAAGCTATGTCTCCACCAGCGGTATCGGCGCGATGGTCGGCGCTGCGCGCGGCAGCGAGTCGTCGCGGCGGTACTCGCCGCCTGCGTCGCGAGGTGGCAGCACTGAGAGAGAACTTGCTCGACATCTGCGAGCCCGAGGACTGCGCTCCGCAGCCGCACACCAGGGTGCAGCTGAACAGGAGGATTGAGGAGTTAAAGGTATGGTACATAGTTATGCGTAACGCTAAGGCCACTAAGGCTCGTCCTACATTAACTCAGAACTAAACCTGAAAAAGAGATTAAATTTGTAGCTTACTTGCACGAAACAATGAGATCTAAAACCTAAGGGTTTTGAGATGTGAACACTATTTCAATTAACAATTTGTCATGAAATAAATCTATGAAAACGGACAAACTCACGTATATTAATTAAATTTAACTTCATCCCAACTTTTCGAACACTGTACAGGGTTCATGGTCTCATTTGTGGTTTATTTCGTGGGAAATCATCGCGGTAACCAAAGAAACTATTATTAACGATTTTTCCTTACAGTACCTACCAAATTCATCATCATCGTCAGCCTATGATAGTCCACTGCTGGACGTAGGCCTCTCCTATTAATTATGCGTATAGACGTATTAGGAGGTAAATGCCCATAATCGCCACGCTGGGCAAGCGGAATGGACCAAATTAATGCCTTTAACATATTCGAATTTCATGGATGTTAGGTATTGTTTAGCTGTTAGCTCTAAAATCATGTTTTGTATCATAGAAAACCTGATGTAGGATATTTCCATAGACACAATTGTTTTCAGAGACCAGGGACCAGGGGTATAATTTAACAGAGCACCTAAATACGACTGAATTGCCCGAACGTTATTGAAATAAGTGTCAATTTAAATAAACGAGTTAACTAAAAAATTGATAATTTTCTAGGACCGCCTGGCACGCCTGTTGGATTGCAAAGTATCCATGCTGAAAATAAAAGTGTCGGTGAAGCGAGCGCTCGGTGAGAACGAGCCCGACGACAGCGGCCTCGCCGCCGACCTGGCAGCTTTGCTGGCCCTGTGGGAGGATGCCCACCAACGGTTAGTTCACTTATTCTCTTTTTTATGAAATATGAGACAAGAGAACAGACGTATCGCCTGATGATAAGCGATCACCATCGCCCGTGGACACCCGCAACACCCGGGGTATTACAAGTGCGTCGCCGACCCTTAAAGTGGGAATACGGTCTTTTCTTGAAGGTTTGAAGATCGTAACGGTCCGAAAATACCGCAGGCGACAAAATCATTCCCGAGTTTAGCTTTGCGGGGCAGGAAATTTCTAGAAAAACGCATTCATACTGAAGATCGTCTATCTACCATCTAGCTACCTTGTTTAGATCGCATACCCAAGTAAAATGCGCTCGAAATAAGAACAACGAGTTTAGAACTAGCGCTGTAGCTTACATGCTTATTAACTATCGATCCGTCTTTTCCGATATTTCTATTAAAAAAAAACAATTACATTCAATCTCAGAATACGAAGTTTAGTTCCGGACAGAGCGCAGTAATTGCTTCCAATGTGTTGTCAGTTGTTCAGTCCAGTCACAGAGTACCCGTTACGTAGCGTGCTCAATAAGTTGCGAGTTTATCATGATCGTCGATGACAATTCACTACAGCTTTAAAATATGCATACTATCTGTTTTTTCCAGCACATCTAACGAACTCCTCGCGTTGGAGAAGGCGGTGTCCGCGTGGGGCGAGTGGGAGAGCGCGCTACGGGAACTGCAGGGAGCGCTGCGTGGGGACCTCGCCACGTTGGAGGCCTTACGGGACCGGCCCGGGGACGACCACAGCCAGGTCACTGCGCAGATTCGTCAGCTTGCCGCTTCGCTTGTCGATAAGAAGAAGGTATGTCTAGGCTGTTAGGCCTAAAGGCCGCCGTTAGGACTTATGTTTTTGACCTTATTAATATTTGAGTCAGTCAGTTCGATTTAGGTATATTTAAATATAGTCGATTTTTAGACATTAAAATATAAGTAAAGGGACTTTATTTTAAGGAAACCTACTCGTAGTCTTGGAGAATGACTGCTCTTCGGCGGAGAGCGGAGTCTTGTTCGGTTTTAGTTTAGCCTATTATTTCATCACAAATAAGTTTTCAGAACAACAGCATGGTAGACAAAATTAATTAAAATTTCCTGCAGCTGAGCAATAACTTCCTGCAGTAAGTAATAATGAAGAATATAAACATGTTATAATAAGTTGGGACCCTTTAAACGAAGCGTGAAGAAGCATCTAGCGGGCCAGCAAGGCGGTGGCAACTAACAGGTTACTGATTGTCTCCTGTTCGTTGCTGCCGCGATTTGGGCTCTACTTTTCACTTACGATCAGGTGGAGTGGAGCCACTTTGTTGTGCCAACATAAAAAAAAATGTTATAAATGTATTTCGGAATTTCCTAGGGTGGGTCGACATGCGACTCCCTCTCGGACTCGGGTATATCGGACGGCGACAGCGAGGGCGCCGGCGGGCGCGCACGACGACTCAACACGCTGCGGGAGCTCGCGCGGCGTCTGCAAGCTGCGCTGGCGCCTAACTCGCCCGCTCACAGGGCCATCACTAAGGTGAGTGGACACTTGCCCTTACGTTTGACCAGGGATCGAAACCGGTTTAAAAAAAAAAGGTCCATATAGCCCAATATTGTAAAATGTTTGATACTATTTATGTATTACTCAGTATTTAATGTAGGTACCATGCATCGTATTTTTAAATTACTCCATTATTAAATAATTTATATACCGACCGATGCATTTGACGGTGGCAGAAGGAGCACTTAACCTTTTTGACGCCACGTCAAATACAAAAACTGTCACGCGCCACGCCACGCATTGAATTTTACGCACATGCGTGTAGGCTATATTGCTCTGTGGACCAAGACTTATATCGGTCTTTGGCGTCGAACCTGCCAATAATCAGTCGTTGGCATCCAAAAGGTTAAGAACGGACTCCTGTCGTATCGAGTGTAATGATCACGTGACGGGTAAATTCATGCTAACTGTATTGAAAGTGATTTTTATTTACAAGACGCAAATGTAGGTGTTACATTTTATCTAGATAAGTAGCTTAGTTTATATCTGGGTCGCGTTTTATAAAGCTACAATTTACAATTTCGCTGTTTGCCTCTCTAACGCACGCACTTATTGGCTAGAAAGAGAGGCAAACAGCGAAATTGTAAATTGTAACTTTATAAAACGCGACCCTGGTAGTATTAACTATAATTTCTATATGTAAATTTGGAATATTAATAAAGAACACCAGAAATGCGTGAAATTACCCTAAATGTGAGATTAAACATGGTAATAAACTAGTTTACATAATTATGGTATAAGATTTTTATTAAATTAAAATGAATTACCTTTCAGCGCATGGAGCAGACCGAGAATGAAGTGCGAACTTTGCAAGAGTCTTGCCGTGCTTTGGTGGAACAAAGCATTCCCGACTTGAAGATCCATGAGGAAACGTAAGTAAAACTTGTAATATATGATACAATATATCAGATTTAAAAATAAATTATAACGTTAATTTAATAAGTCTACGAATGGTTCATAATGTTGTTATTTCGTTTGTATTCGCAGAGAACGCAGCGTAAGTACCGTGATGGGTAAGAAAACTGGGTCCGGTGACCCGGACTATACGCCACGCAGCGGATGGGTGTGGCGCGTACTCCGCTCGTCCCTGCCCATCCAGCTGTGCCTCGTGGCACTATTGCTGGCCGCGTGGCTCGTCGAGCGGCCCCGCTGCTGCGACGCGCTCAATTCGCTCGCTCAAACCCTGACGCCGCAGCTGCGTTACGTTCGCGGACCCCCGCCCGTGTGAACGCACCTTTACATTTGTATCCGTGCAAAGTTGTAACCGCGAATAAAGCTTGACGCTTTTTATGAAATATCGGCAGTGCCAACCTCTGAAATGAGAGCCGTTTTCGGCAATTCCCGGAATAGACATTATTAAAATTATTACGAAATATGATGTATTGTGTAATCTTCAGATACATACTTGATCTATGACGTCATTGCATAAGCGATGGCTTAATTTTTATGTACTAACCATTGGAATGACTAGAGCGTTTAATGTGACTTAGAATGAGTTGTGAAATGCGATTTTTTACTAACGATTCGCCAAGAAAAAACTTGAGCTGGTGTTATGGGGAATGCGAGTAGTTGATTGGGGATTTGATAGTTAAGGTTTTAATAACAGTAAATATAGTGAAAAATACACTTTTAATGTAACTGGAATTTAATTGAGATCGATTTCGTTATAAAAATCCTTTTGCTCACATCGAGAGAAAGTTCAAATTAATGAAGTGTTTCAAAAGAGTATCATCTGTATCAGATGAAGTTCAAAGTAGTGATACGATTACTGTAGTATTTAATGTACTAACAATGACAAAACTTACTAGGTTGGTATTAGTTTAGTCGCATGCCTATTTTAGTACAAGTTTATTTGTTAGGTTACTTAAAATAGGTGCGTGTGTGACCAGTGTATTTCTCCATACTAGGAGAAATGTACCGCGACAATAATACATAATATTCTTCAGATCTGCATGTTTTACCAGTTTTTTTCTCGAAATTGCAACAAAGCACAGTATCTATATAATTTTGATTCTACAATTTCTACATATCTATTGTAAGTGTGTATATGTAATAAGACTTTTTGACACAGTTGTGGCCTTAGTAAAACATAGCAAAGACTGACATTCTGACGATTTTCCAATAGGTATAGTGACAATTATATGTGACCTTTTAATGAAAACATTCAACTATTGACTATTTTAGATATAATTAAATAGTATCATTTTATAAAATAAACGTGTCATAACTCGACCTAATTAATTATATTATCAGATATAATGTAAAATCAATTGTATCTGCAAAATTAAGAGCTTAACTGCTCTTCTAGCCTCTCGTAGTACGGATATGTATATCTATGTACCTATTCAAATTAAAGAGCATGGGTACTTGACAATACAATATAAAACATATATTATGCCATTAGATGTCGGCTTCTATGTATTTACTTATTGGGGGTCAGTAAGACTTTTACAGTAACCATTTTGTCATGTCAGACATTATTGGACAAGCGAGCTACATACTCGAATACTTAGTTCCTTTCGTATGATTCTTATGAATTCTACAGTCGTTTATTAAATGTTAAACGCTGAGTCAAAAGTCAGTATCTAGAGTATGTATTTATAATTCAGTAGCAAATTATGTGTATGTATTTTCTGTGTGTGAAATTCGTAAATTGATACGAATACTAACATATGTATACACGCTGTAATACACTTTACTTGTTGCGGTTGAGTAATGAACTCGATAGTTTCTCTAATCTTTGTTACGTATACGTACGTATGTGTATATGACACTGTAGGTATTTATATCTACTGTGTCTGACATTATTCGACCATGTGATTGTTATTTATATTATAGTATAATATATATGATTTGTTGTTACAATATAGGGCGTGACCGTTCACTCCTATCATTTTACCAATTATTTTATTTCAAATGATTATTATTTAAAAGTCAAATATCACTGTTATTTTCTAGCTACATCAAGTTATAAATTATCTATTTGAATTCATATATCTACATTTAAATTTACTTTATACAAAATCTGCCACTATTTAAGATTGAAATCTTAGAATATGCAACAAGTATGCGACCATATATTATATTAATAAAAGTATGAACTTTTTCACAAGATGAGAAATACTACAATTAACTAAATGTCCAGTTAAAAATACAAAATCCTTCATTTCGAATACGATGTGGATGTTGTTTATAGAATGTATATTATTGCAGACGCAGGGAAAACATACTATAGCAGGCTGGTACATTCGAATAGAGATACAAAGCCTGCTAAGTTTTGTTTCCAGGAGAAGCAATTATAGTGCTTTTCTCAAACTTGCAATGAAATAAAAAGTGGGAACTCAATTTCACAGTATTTATACAAACAAATAAGTCAAAGAACGAAACGAATCCTTTTGTATGTACGGTGAAATGCCAAGATGTTCTGTCACTTTGCAAGTTACTTGCGGTACTTTACTTTTTAAAGCAGTTTCAGTCTTAGGACTGCCAAGTAATTACGAAATGACATAACATATCAAATGAAGTGTCCACGGAAAAACCATGTCCAGTACTTTAAAAAATCAGTGAAAATTCTCACCTTATTCTGTTAAAAGTAAGGTGGTTTTTCCTTCTGTAATTTGAATTGACTAGACATGTTCTTTCCGTGGACCCTTCAAATTATTTATCGAGCCAGCGACATGGTACTTCCCGGTCCGATTTGATGTACGTATTGTGAACGTTTAAATTGCTAGTTTGAGAAAATGTTTTTTTATAATTATGTATGATGCAGATAATAATTTTGATATCTTATTTTTCAACTATTAAGTCTTAATTTTTTATTTTTGGTATCAATATATTGGCAAAACTCTAGTAGGTTCTAATAAGCATTGCTACAATAGTTGTAGTATAGTTATAAAATCTTTAACATAATTTACCTTGTTAAAGTTTTTAAGACATAATAAGAGTTAACTAACTAAGGTATAATGCCGCCTCGAGTGAATTAAAATGTATGACACCATAAAAAACTGCCTTATGTACGATTGTAGTGTAGTGTAGATTTCTGAGGGCTTACAGAGAACCACGATGTGTTACCTCCCTGTCGCACTTAAGTACGAATTTACAAGTGAGAGGGAAACGCAACATGTCGATAGTGGTTAGCGTTAGCGCCTTCGGTTTTTGCAAACGTGTTTATTTGAGGCAACGTAATGCGGATGGTAAAATACACCCGTCGTACATAATAACTCGAGCCTAACGAAGGAGTTAAAATCGGTAAAACACAAGTCTTTCGCTTTAACGCTAGCAGAAAAAATAGTCTTGCAAGTGAGTGAATAAGTGGCTTGTTTTACCCTACACTCCCTTCTTTTATTTCAATGTCAATAGCTAAACCTAAACCGTAAAGACAAAATATAAATGATTGAGCATTCTATAATTTAATGTAGATAAGGCAGTAGGTATAGCGTGTCATATTTCTTTTAATACTTTTTTATTATTTGATCTGAAACTATTCAAAGAAAATAGACACGCTATGAAAGTGCATTTAGAAGTTTACTCTTCAGAAATATGTTTCAAACATAATAATAGGTTGCATAATGTGTGGCATGTTGGCTTTTTGGAATGAAATAAAATAAATTGATTTTAATTGCTTTTGTTTTATTTTCCCTGGTTCCTAACCCTTTGGACATCAATGACTGATAATCGACACCGGCACCGCAGATATAACTCCAAAGACAGATTAATAAATCACGGTCCACAGAGCAATATAGACCTTCACCCACGTGCGTAAAGTTTAAATTCAGCTTTGACGCTTAGACAGATTTTGTATTTGATATGGTTTCGAAAAGTTAAATTCAATGTATTGGTGGTTTATAGTGAAGTAACACTCGAGAGAAATTCTTTTTCCCCTCACTAGCTCGTAAAGTGCTCGTTTATCCTTTAATACGAACGTGTAAAAACGCATATTATTCACTTGTGTGGCAAAGTAATGACCAAGGATCGGACAAACGCCCGTCATTTTGAAAACATAACCCTGTTCCGTACAGTAGAGACTTCCTTATCTTATGATGTTAACATATTTTATTGTATAAGATTTTTTTTTAATAACTCTATTACAAAGTATATATTTAAGAGATCCTGTGTCCTTCTTACTTGTACACACCAGGATTATGATTTTATGACATTGGTCACTAATAATAATTTAATACCAAAAATTCTAAATCGTTAATTGGTTACAATCATGATGTGTACAAGTAAGAAAGAGTCGGGATCTCCTAAATAAATACTTTGTGTTATTGTTATAAATAAATATCTTATAAAATAAAATACGTTAATATCATAAGATAAAGAAGTCTCTACTGTACGGAACAGGGTTATGTTTTCAGAATGACGGGCGTTTGTCCGATCCTTGGTAATGACCCTGGTTTTGGAATAACAAAACTTAAAATGCTCATGGAAATTGTTGCATATTTAATAATAATTAAATAATTTGTTTGAGAATTTAGTGTAAAATACAAACCTTTATATAATATGATGATTTTAACATATAAATCCTAAAATTCCATAAGTAACAATTGTTTTAGTGAATGATGATAAGATGACTAGATGCAATCACAAAACGCAGAAAATGTCAACGTCAACATTGTCAAAGAATATTATAGGTTATAATCTTTATTTACCGAGGGGCCGCACATAGTGTGCCACTAAGAGGGATAGACATAGTCACTTACTACTAAGACGAAAGTGCCACACAGGCACTTAGTGACGTATTCAACGCATTTGTCTGGCACTTACATTTAGCATCTAATGCACACACACACAAAAAATAGTGGCACAGTGATAAGGACGGACGATTATCGTTCCTTTTCACTTCCACTAGTAAAAACTTTCATAAGACCATCCCTTTCGTTCTTGCTATTATTATAACGTTGTCAAATCCATATTAATCCTACATTCATGTTATTTACCGACTCGAACACGCATAAATATAGTAAACTAAACAACTTTCAGGGTGTTCTGTTATAATTTTGTAAAAATAATGAATGAGAATGATTTAATAATGCATTGGCGTTGGTGTGCAACTACAGGAATGTGTTAAAATCGTGCTGCGTTTACTTTTTCGTGCTAAGTTTACTGCGACAAAATCTTGCATTAAATACATGATGCATTTGGAAAATTATTATCACTAACCCGATGATGATTGTAATGTGAACAAATAATTACCTTTTTTGAGTTTCCTCGCTATAGTGAGGGGAAAAGTTTTGTGTTACACACGGGTGCAAATGTATTTTACTTCTCAATAATACATTTTAACCCTTAAATTAGCAAATTAAAAATTAAATCGAGCTTTCTAGCCTTCTCAACATTGTGTTTAAAGCAGATAATTATGTGTTAAAAAAATACAAAAAGTGGCTCAAAGACTAAGTTCATTGAATGTGACGAACATTGCCAAATTAAAGCCGCGTATTCATTGTAAACATTTGTTGAGCAACAGTGTTGAATCAACATGATGCTGAGTTTATGGCAACATGTTGCAGTCAACACTACGTGTTGCAGAGTTGCTAACTGCGTGTTGCTGTGTTGTAGCTTGGTGACCGAAAACATTAGTTGAGCAGCTAATGTTGACGCGTGTGGACAGGTTCGCATCTTTTCCATAAACGTGGCGGTAGTTTGGGATAACGATAAAATTATGAGATTATTATTAGAATGATTGAAATCAAAAAGTGTATTATGAGATCCATCAAAAAAGGAATACAAAAATAAAATCAAGAAAAACGATGCAAGGGAAGGGATTGCCGATAACCTGAACTTTCCAAAAAAGGACGTAGAAACTAAAATGCGTAGTACACGCAGTTTTTAGCTATTGACGGACCAATCAATTCTAGGAGATGTTCAAAATCACATTATGTTATTCGCATAAAGTTAATAAATTATGCATGTGTCATTCTTAAGTCACTTAATACATTTTCCCTTTGCGACAGACACTTTCGTACCCCTCCCCCCTCTTTTTTTCAAGTCTTTAGTTTACACGATATATACACAAGAGAGCACAACAACACGACTTCTTCATGCAACATTTTAACACGGTCTGGTGTGTGGACAGATGATCAAACCGTAAACAAAATTTCCAGCAACTTTGTGCTAGTTGATCAACTGATGCTCAACAAATGTTTACAATGAATACGTGGCTTAATGGTTAACGACAAACGAGACATAATAGTTGCCGTTTCTAAGAATGAACACAAGTTACTTAAAAATGAACACGTTATTTTTTTTGTATTTTTTGGGGCTTGTGTTTTTGTATTTTTTGGCTTTAGAATATCAAAACGGATAATTAAGACAAATTAATTTAATAATTACCTCTTCAAATTGAAGTGATTTGATTAATAACGCCAATTTTGTCATTTCGTTAAAAATTAAATAATATTCATTACATTTGACGAAGTAGCTTAAATCATCGTTATAATTTCTTAGAATCACCTTAAAAATTAAATAAGAGCCACCAAAAATTAAAAAAATAACATGAATAATTCTAAGTAACTTGTGGGGCATCCAATTGTTAGTTATTCATAGAGTTAGAAAAACTTAAGATTACTCACGATTTAAATTTCATTCTGTATACAGGGTGGAAAGGGACGACGTTCCTTCCCGCTACCGACCGACTCTACCAACCATTACGATGAACTTTCAGTATGGGACAACATCGAAAGTGTACATGGAAAATTGACTTTTCCATACTATTGAACTCTAACTAATCACTCACTTTGTATGAGGGGTTAATTTTTTTATTTTATATTTCGATGTTGGTCCCATACTGAAAGTTCATCGTAATGGTTGGTAGACTCGGTCGGTAGCGGGAAGGAACTTCGTACCTTTCCACCCTGTATATGACGTCAAGACTATCGGAAAAATGGCGAGTCTTAACCTCATATTAATAAGGATTAATATATCAGTCATAAGTTAAATCTTAGAAATCTGCAACTATACTTATACAGTGTGTGTCTTTGATAGCGACATTGCTTTTAAGTAACGATAGATTAAAGTGTTGTTAACCATTTTAGTAAAATAATATAACGATTGCCTTTATTATTTAAGAGTAATTAATTTTTATAAAAATCTCGAGCAGCAATGTAATGCAAACATTTATTTGACGTTTCTGAGAGGAATAGCTAGTTTCGTTTTCATTTTAATTCGATCAAATCATTAAAGTAACTGCGAACTGTTGCCGACGTTAAATTATTTACTGAATTTATCCATTACTAGAAAATACTACAATTAAAAGCATGCGAGATTTGGACTACACTAGCACAACAAATTTACATCAACAATTATTTCTGTGTCTTATTGTCTTAGCCAGCACATTTTGAATCGTATTATTCACTGAACTGATATCAAAAATCACTGCACATAGGTACATTATCACTTCTTAGAAATCACATTACCTAGTTCAAACATTTTTATTAAATTTATTAGGAAAGTATGTTGATCAACAAACTTGATGTTATCTTGACACTTCAACTCAATCAATGTGAAGTTTTCAATCGGTACATAAACAAAACGATTATCTGATTCCGCCTTCTTAGTTAACACAAAATTACCTAGCGCTTAATCGTCTTTGTCGCACTTCTAAGAAAGAATGACAAAGACGGAAAACTAAAATACGCTACTGAGCGATAGCCATTGGCAATTTCTTATGAACAAGGGTCATGATTTTTGACGGACTTGTCATCGAAAAGTGTCACCGACATGTAGGATGTAAATAGGTAGGTAATTAATTGTAATTGTCAGGATGTCACTAAGAGCGAGATTTCAATGAAATCATATGTCAAATTGTTAGGTTTAATTTATTAGTTATTGTTATTACTGATACATTGCGTGCCGAATTAATTTGTATGAAATTTTTTTTTTAAATACCTTAACTAAATATGCTAATTTCAGTTGATTAAGACTTGTACTTTCACCCCTTAAAAGGAATGTCGTTATGAAAGACACACGCTGTATAAGAGTCCGGTATAGTTTTTTTACGAATTTGCTATTCTTTGTCCTGTTGACAGCCGTATTGAAGATTGGTCACACACGTAGCGATAATATTATAATATCGCTTATAGGCTTAAAGGTCTTGAAACCAGGCCATAAAATCCAAAAAAATATATATACACCGCTTTTTTATTGATTTCCGTTAAATTAAAGGAAAGTTTATTTTTATTGTTTCGTTCGTCATTATACAACTAAAGCGGGAGCTGTGTTTACAATGACTGATTCGCGAAACAAAAGAAAAAAAAAAAGAAAATATTAAAAGAAAAAAGATTCATTTAGCCCTTAGGTGCATATGGTATCACACATTTTATTTCTGAAATGACTTATGTAAACAATCGATGCCAATTAGAACTCTGTTGCTCAGTGTGACAGTCGCAATTGATTACTTATTTCGACATGTGTCATTTCGGTCGTATCGTTTTTGATACTGTATGCACCTAAGGGTTAGTGATGGATTATTAATAATGATTAGTGATGGATTATTAGTAATGTGTTGTAAAAGCGAAGAAGGTGGAACAGTTTACTAATAATATACGTAATATTTCCCAGTGCACTATGCGGACGGGACGCCGGTGAGCGACACGTTGGCCAACACGACGGAGCTGGTGACTTTCCTCGATGACCTGTTCGACAGCGTCAACGGTGCCAGCAGCCACCATAAGCATACTAAAGGCAAAAAACTGCGGACTGCTGTCACCGAGACCTCGGACCATCACGCATTCTGGGCTAAGGCCATACATGTCATTCAAAATATCCAATTCAACAACCAAAACGGCAAATTGACGTCAGTCCCGAGTCTAAGAAACTAGGCTACAACACTAAAAAGTTATCAAAGGTGTTGAAACAGAAAAATATCCAAATAATGCGTCCGCGTTATTTTAATTTCTGAAGCGATAGAAAACTTCTTTGGTCGAGTGCGGTCGTACAATGCTCGGAACAATGATCCAACCTGCCATGCCTTTGAATGCACATTTAAATCTTTATTGATAAAATAACCAATTTAATCAAATTTCATGAAAGCAATTGTAACTGCGAGGAAGATTGAGCGGTAGAAGTAATACAAATCCGTACATTATTTTCGGTCACAAATGTAACCAATATAAATAATGAAATGATGACTGCCAACATTGTGGATCCTGCGTCTTCCTTTTCCTCGATCCGCGATGATGAAGACGCGGAACAGACATGGGTTCAGGCCATTTGGGAGCGCTTACATGTACACTCACGAGCATACACCGCGGGATAGGTCACAAAAAAAGTATTAAAAAAAATGAATTGCAAAGAATTCGAAAAAGACTTAACCTCAGAGGAGTCAAGTCTCCATAAATCGCAAAGGGAATACAATGTTTTAACCAAAACCAAATTGACCTATCCCTCGGCACATGCTGTGAGGTCTTTTGGAAACATTGTCAAAGAATCAACTGAATATTTGGAACAACATGCTCATGAAAATAATATAAAAAAGCAAATTAATGATAAAATTGTGTCTATCTTATTCATTTGACTTTATTAATTACGAAATACACCGGGATGTGGTTAGGCAGTCATTCATTTCCGTGTCAGTGAACCTATGCATTTTCAATTGGTGCAATATAATAAATAAAATATTAAAAGGTACTGATATTTCTAGATTAAACATAAGAAATTTGCCTCGCATGCAAGCGCAGGCCTATAATAAATTTAAAAAATGATTGAAAAATAAATATCTTTATAAATATTTGGTTGTTTTATTTATTAGGTTATTCCAGTTTATCTAGAAACATTACTGGATCAACTGGAATGACTATTTCTATTACAATTTGCATTTACAAAACCTTGGGGTAATATTGAATACGAACATTCCCGGGCTTTTGTAACATTGTCCCGCGTTTTACAAGTGAAGAAATTAAAAAAAAAAACAA
>JALPQI010020951.1:0-14274 GCA_025490895.1 Thaumatotibia leucotreta
ATTACAGTAGCTGATTACAATACCGATCCCAAAGGAATGGATTACAGGCGTAACCATAGTACAGCATTAGAGTAATTTTTATTATACTAGTAATTCATTACTGAGGAATCGTCATTACTGGAATGTAACCCTGTAATTAATTCCAAAAGGAATTGATTACGCCCAACTCTGCTTTGGTTCTGTTGCGGATGGTCTCATTTTCAATCCGATCTCGCAGAGAGACTCTTAGCATAGCCTTCTCCATTGCCCTTTGGGTGACTTTGAGCCTTCTTATGAGACCCATTGTAAGCGACCACGTTTCAGTCCTGTATGTCATCACTGGCAACACACACTGATCAAAGACTTCAAACTATCGCGCTCGTACTTATTTATTGGAGCGAGCGCGAAGGCCTGCTTTACGTATCCAGTAAAATCTTACCTAACTGATATCTGAAAATTTATGGTAAGGCTACGGTTTTTCATTGTCATCATTCATCTTCACTTTCACAGGCTAACAAGTTGGTTGTATATCGACACTGGAAATTTCAAATGTCGTAAGGGACAAAGGTCCACTTTTCAGGAGAGCCAAAAAACAAAAACCAAAATTTAAAAAAATCATAACTTGTTAAATATTCATCCGAATTAGATGGTTCTTATACATATAACTACGAAAAAGCTTTATCTTCATTAGACAATTAGGTATATACTTGTAAACTCAATAGTTTCGGAGATAGTGTCCCTTACGACAAAAATTTACTAGGCAGATGTCCCTTACGCCCCCAAAAATTTCTAGTTTTTTTATGGAAATATGTTACAACAAAAACGAAAACACTACCTCTTTGTCGTAACTGTCAAATAACATGCTACATTACAACTATTTTCTGTTGTAAAGTCATTCTAGTTTCCAGATTAATTGAAGTAAGTAGCGTAAAAATGCAAGAAAATATAAAGTTGTGTACTTACAATTGTATTATTTTCATAGACGGAGATCAATTTCACGTGTAATTTTATTATATTTTAGATAACCCGTTACAATTTATAGGAAATAAAACCAAACATGTTAGGTATGTATATATTTTAGTCAGCTTAGTGTTGTGAAAAGAAGAAAACATATATCTAAAAATTGCTTTGAGAGCAACCTGAGCCCGAAACAAAAACATATTATTAAGAAAGAAATTCTGGATAAGTAATCTAACTGCTTCCGCAAAGATCTATGACCCTTTTTGATGATACTCGTGCTATTAAGACGTGCGGTCAAAGGAACTATCGAATCCTTAGGGAACGAACCACTTACTGAAAATCTACATTTGTAGCCCAAAAAATGGTTAAGGAGCGCTGAGTTAGTGCAAGCCATTCAAATCGACTGAAAATTATGAAGTGTTTCCTACATTATCAAAACGAAATCAAGGCGTCCTCCTTCCGCGTCTGGCAAATATTTCGGGCAAGCATTGCATTGGGGTTTATACTGAGAAAATGGACTAGTGTCAAGGTACGCTTTATACCAAAAAGCAGGAAAAACGAGTATAGATAATACTCGTTCTAAGTCCTTCAAAACTATTAGTCTAACATCTCTATTTCTTTCACTACTTGGTGGCAAGATCTCTAAGTCTAAATCAACATGTTTACCAAAAACTACCCCAATTGACCTGGTCACAAGGTCCATAAAAGTAAGTAAGTTAGTAAGTAATTGTTTACTACACCAGTAAGAAAATAACAGAAAGAAACAAAATAAAAATAAGCTAAGCACACGATACACGATACACGATAGGTTACCAAGGCGGCGGTAAAGTCTAGAGAATAAGCAATCAGGTCGGTGTGTATTCCTTGATGTCGAAGGTGCTTTCGATAATAAACTCACAGAAACCATCCTTAATGAAATTAAATCAAAGTGATGAAACCACGACTATATGGGTCCGAAGAGTGCTCTCTAACAGAATAGCTACTCCAACCCTCAATATAACTGAGTATGAATTTCACACAACGACAGGGTGTTCTCAGTGTTTGAACAGCCTGCAAAAACCAACTTGAAAGCCTGGGCTTTCGGAAATAAAACAAGCACATCGAATGTGGCTTCACCAGACAGTCGAAGTACCCTCAAGATACAAATGGACCAACGAACAGAATAATTGTTGAAAATGGCACCACAGGTACAAGTAGGTGAGAGGCCTAACCTAAGGTCAGAGTTTGCGTCAGCATCAGCAAAATGGCCTTCATTTTCTAGACAGAAGTCAATATTATGATGATTTCCGCGCATAAATATTACATTATGTGTGGCAATCAATTTGGCCAGAAACCTAAAAACCAATATTATCTATTATCTACATCAACTCAAACAGTCAAGCTGCGATGCTCTCACTAGTCCAGTGCTGCAAGAATAAATTAAACGCCCTTGACTTTAATGAAGTTACACTTAGATGGGTATTAGGATATTCCAATATTGTTGGAAACGAAACAGCAGATGAGTTTACCGGAAAGAACGGCAACACACGCATTGTCAGCCCAGAGCCTTTCTATGGAATCACCAAACCGGAGCCATATTATCTGCTGAACAAACTAGATATGATAAGATAAGATAAGAGCAATCGCACAGTTGAAGTCCTTCAAAGTAACTCTCACTCGTAAGCTCTTATCCAAGGGTTCAATAACAGAAAACAATAAAGAGCTACTTGAGCTCAAAAGTAACAAAGCCTGTGAAGAATCGAGAATCCTAACTATTAACATATGTATGACAATCATGGGTAAGAAACAAGATGCAATATGTAGCTTCTGCTAAAAATCAGAGCAAACTACTTTGCAACGTTGCAAGATATTGATTTAAACTATCAATTAATCTACTATGGACCTCATCCTCCTCTGTTTCTGCAGACCACAAATGCATAAAATAAGTATTTACCTAGGCAGACCTTATGATGTACACAAAATTGCAGCTGTCAGAATTTGGAATGTTCTGGCCTCGACAAGAATCAGTAATGACTTATAAAAAGGGCTGCGACAAAATATCATTACTGCTCGGCGCAGCGGATATTAGACCAAAACAACAATAATAAAGATGATAATATGGCAGATGTCCGGACCTTATTACTATAGACACACTTACACTTACACTACACTTTTCAATAGCCTGCTGAGACTGGTTCACGGTTCACGTGTACTACAGAGTAAATTTCTCGACTTGGCAAAAGACAGCTAATTATAAATAAGCCCATGATTCCCAGGGAGTTAATAATAAGATTGGGGCAGCTTGTGGCGAGCTGTTCGGCAATAGCGACATCGTCTCAGGCATGTTTTCGTCAGTCGGAGTAGAATCCAAGATGAACTGTAGGACTCGGCTTGCCTTGATTGGCCGTTGGCCGTCCAGAGAGGAATCGTTAGAGCGATGTATATGCTCCAGGGGTGGAAGTGGAAATGTGCGTGAGTTGCTGGTCGATGCAGTATCTATGTGGTAGTAAAAATACTGCTCTGCCCTCACCCCTCTTCCTGAGACGCCCTGGGTCAAGTCGCGCCGGCACTGTCGCAAGTGCTATAAGAAACTAAACAAAATGTTATAACTTACATAAAAAATCTTTCAAGATTTTTAATATCATCTTTTTTGAGGCGTAACTCTCATTCATGTACCGTATTTAATGTAGTAACGTATACTTTATAAAATTAAAAGGTGAGTTACGACATCAAACTTTAAAATTATTTTGATTTATATGTACATACGACACAGTTTATTAAGAGAATAGAGCCATACTATCTTCGAAATTGTGTTGTAACGCACAAAAGCCTAAAACATTTGTCCCTTACGCCATTGTGAATTCACAGTTTCGTATTTATAATTATTATCAGATAGAATGTCGTAAAGGCACCTTCTTTTGCTGTAGTAACTAACCACATAGGGATTTATGAATAAGAAGGATATACTACGTTGAAAATGGACACGTTATCCCTTCAAATTAAAAATTTGACCCATACAACATTTTTTTTAAAGCAATATGAAGTTACGACAAACTAAATTCACTTCATAACTTCTTTATTTGAAGCGATATCAAAAAGTTAATTATACAGATCGATAGAGATTTTTTTTCTGAGTTCTATGCAATTCAAAGTGTACTTACGACAAAATGTCCCTTACGACATTTGAAATTTCCAGTGTCGATATAAACTGGTCACCTTGATTGAACTCGCCTGCATTAAAATGACGCTACCAAATAGGAATGTATAGCCTAGGGAGGCAGTGAAGTACAAATCCTGTCAGTACAATTCGCAAGAGCTGTAGATAGTCACAGCGTTTGATAACAGACGTCAAAATGTATAAGTCGTGGATTTTCAGTTCCAGTTACATTCATAATGAATCTTATCATTAATGTACCTAGTGAAGAAATATTGCACAGTAGGCTTAGGATGGATTGAAGTTTATCGACCTCGTAAGACCGAGTGGCTTAATTGGCATCAGCCGCGAATGCTGAGTATATGGGTTCGATCTTCACCTCGAACATTCTTGATAATGTTCTTTGGTAATAATAACATTATTAATATTATAAATATTCTCTTTATTTCATTATTCGCTTAGGCTAGGCATTTTATAATATAATTATGAAGTTAAAATATATATTTTGTCGGTAATTTGCTCAGATCAATTATTGTATGTAATTTAAAACGACGCAAGCTATATTAACTATTATCCATAAGTTAAGCAAATCAAAAAAATCGTTCGTTCATAATCTAGCTACGATTTGCATTTGTTATTTCTTTACTTTTACTTTTTGTATTTTCTTTAGGCTTAGGATGGTCTCGTGTTTCTATGCACATTCTAACAAGTGCCTATGATATGTATGTATGTAAATACGAAAGTGAGGCGTAGCACGATCAACGATAAAAACGGAATCGTCATAAAGCATCTGATAATTATAATAGTTTTCTTTTTATCTACAATTCCCTAACCGACATATTCTGCTCGAAATTCTAAAATTTACCGAGAAAACGAGCCAAGCTAATCTCACATAAGTACCAGGACGACATGACCACCAGAAGCGTGAAATCGTGAAGATATAAAGTTGGGAGTTGAAAGCGACGGAACCTGCGGTGACAGGTTTACGGGGCTGTGGCAATCGGAGGGCAGGTTTGACAGGTCACTGGAGCTATTGTCGAACCAGGAGACCGCAAATTGGATGACTTATACTTGTGACGTATAATAAGATTAATAAGTGATTTTTAGTCCGGAGAATATAATACTATTGTGTAATCAATTTATGTATGTATCAGCTGAAACAACCCGTTTCCATTTTATGGAAAAATCATTCGTGAATACGTGATTCTACAGACATTTTAATGTCGACTTTACTATATTTGTATGTAGAAAAGGCGACATCAAGGATATCAATGAACGCGATGACAGTGCTAAAAATATGTTTACAGGACTTATATAGGTTGTGTAAATATAATTATTACCTACGTTAAGCGCCTAAACCGTAATGATACATCGAATTCATCAAGTACAAATCTTAATCATAGAATAAACAGCAAAATTAAATCAATTATTTGAATAATTATTGTAGAATAAACAACCAAATGAATCTTTTAACTTTTTACCCTATAATATACGTGTCATAAAAAGTATGTATTCTTTGTATCCTCGTTAGACATTTTGGGACTATACCTACTATATTTTTTTATACCTCGTGGGTGGTAAACAAGCATAGGGCCCGTCTGATAGAAAGTGGTTACCGTAGCCTATAGACGCCTGCAATTCCAGCGGCAACGCGTATGTAATAACATACCTACGCGTTGCCGACACATTTAGAACTTGTACACTCCTTTTTTTAAGAACCCCGTATATCCTTTCATTAAGTAAAAAACGATTTCAACAAAACATCACCAAAATGTTACCAATTACCATTTTTTCTCCTTCCATCTCACTACTTTGTTTATCTTAGGTTAAGTGTTTATAGGTCGAGGTGGAAATATTTTAGAACCTACGAACAAAAATAAAACATGGAAGCCGCACGCCATATTAAATTGCCTTTCAAAAACTGTCCTGAATTTTAGTTGACAAGTGTACCCTTCTTCAATGCATCATGTTAATGAATTTCAATATCAACCTATCAAAAGTTAAACCGCCATTTAAAAATAGTTGTCATTGGTCCATTAAAGTTTTGATTAGTTATATTCTATAAACGTTTGTCAAAGGTGTTACGCCGAAATATGCGCGGTGTTAATAAAAGCGCTATGTCCTGCCCATCTTTACACAATTGAAGAATTGTTTTTGAGGGCATTTTTGAGCTGGCGTTAGACGTCCATGTTATAGATGGTCGCAGTTTAGAATCATAATTGAAACGTAAACAGATTGTGTTTGAGGATGCTAGGCCACAATAAATATGCTGGATCATCTATTCTCTCTCGAGATTACATTGTGCTGATATTTAATATTCAGCCAGAATCTCAATCTTCTCAATGAAATTTAATATGTCTTTGACCTTTAGTAATTGCTTCTAGCCTCAAAGCTTGTTAACTACGATTATATGTACCTTGTTAACCCAACCATTGAAGCCTACGTCAAGTCTATTTTACTGTACAAATATTTTTAATCTCTGATTTAATAACATTCACTCTATTTTTCCTTAAAGTTGAATGAAAGAATGTCATGAATTGGCAATAGAATAAGCATTGCATAAGATACATGTTTGTATTTATGTAGATCAGCGGTAAGGAATCGTTCTCGGCACAAAGATTAGTTTATAGCTTTTAGCAGAGAGTTTTTCAAAGCAAACTAAAAATATTTAGAATTATAACTAACGTGAGACTCAAACATATTTAAATATTGATCAAACACGTACACGGGTACATCGGAACACGTATTGGATTCGGATTCGAGGTTCGATAAAGTAACTGTACTTGCAAGAGAAAAGTTCATCGTGTCACGGAAAATACGGGAAGCCATCGAAATAGGTCGTCATCCGAATTTTAATCGTGATTGTGGTTGGTCAGTGCCAACTGGTTGTAAATCGGTTTTAGGTATTGCATCGGTTGACAGTGTAGACGAGCCCTTATTACCTAGTGATGTAGTGAGTGTTGTATGCAACCCGCTTTTCGACAAAAGTGACAATGAGGGTAGTTCTCCCCTTTCGCCGCCCCCGTCAGCGCTGCTCACGGCCAGCACCCGCTCTAGCAGAGCGCAAGCCCGCAGTACACGTCGGGCTTTGGTCGCGAGTACTCCATGATGAGGATCCTCTAAATAGATCGAAACATGTCGAGCAATTATCGACTAAAATTACGTGAAAAACGCGTTTGATCAATATTTAAATATTAAACTAAAAATATATTATTATGGCCAGGTAGCCTATCCGTTGAAAGACAACGTCGTGAAGAATAATATTTAATCCTTTAGATAAATGATTGTCCGTTGTTCAGATAAATGATAAATGATTGTATATTGTGTAATAATAACGATGAATTGTTGAGTCATATTTAAAGACTAATGAAGGAGAAAGGCGATTACGAAAATAGTATCATCCAACCGTTTTCAAATTAAATTTTGACATTTGATAATCCGGAAAAAGTATTCTTAATTGGTCCCTACATCACAAACGGAGCCAAATTTGACACCAGAGACCGGTCCGAAATGGGTTTGAATCCAACCCTTTTGCATTTAATTGATGAATCAAATTAGATCCAAATATACCAATCAAGGATTTACAACAATCCACAATATTCATATCGTTCAACGATGTATTTTGTTAAATATTACGGTAGAAAGTTTCTACCGTAGAACCAGGAACTCAAAAAAGACTTTGAAGAACTTGAAGCTACAATACTAAAATTATGTATTAATACCTACATAAATTAGGTACACCATTTTATTTTATCTAGTGTTTATTTTACCTAATGAGACAATTGAAATCCATTTAGTCATTTAGGGTAAGTGAAACAGGACAGGGGCAACTGAAACGCTTCATATATTTACTATGAAAAAACGCTCTGAAGAAAGTGGAATAAAAATATTTATGTTATCTAACATGAATGTAGCAATTACAAATCTTAGAAAAAATTGACAATTATTTTTATAATAATAATAAACGTTTATTTTCAGACCAATGATCCATATTATGTTAGTAAAATATATGTGCTTAGAAGTAGTGTTAAAGGAAAACAATATAAAGTAAACTAAAATAAAAACATTATTATTTAAGGGCATGAAGCCCGATCCACCGCTTCAAGAATGGCGAATTCCACCTATCAGCAACAGCGCGCAGGAGCATGTCCATGTTGCGGCTGTCACGCACCCGCTGTAGCATGGAGGCGCAGCGCGCGCGCATGATGGCGGCAAAACCCGCCGGTTTATAGTTTATAGGGAAACAAGGTTTTTTGTTGCTTGAGGAAAGCTTATTTAGGTCAAATACAGATAATTTTTCCAATACACAAAGTGTCTGTAACTCTTACTGTTTATTGACTTAAAAAATAAGATCAATTACTGAACATCCTGTTGTTGTGAGTGTAAACTCTATTACATCCTAGTGCTACTTATTTCGACATATTGTGCCGACATCGACAGTCACCTGAAATTATATAATATAATATAATATAATATTTCAGCCTATATAATGTCCCACTGCTGGGCACAGGCCTCCTCTCATATATGAGAGGGATTGGGCTATAGTCCCCACGCTGGCCCTAAGCGGGTTGGGAACTTCACATACACCTTTGAATTTCTTCGCGGATGTATGCAGGTTTCCTCACGATGTTTTCCTTCACCGAAAGCGAATGGTAAATATCATCTGATATTCCGTACATAAGTTTCGGAAAAACTCATTGATACGAGCCAGGATTTGAACTCACGACCTCCGGATTGAAAGTCAAACGTCTAAACCACTGAGCCACCACCGCTTTTTTCCCTGAAATTAACTCTAATGTTATTCTTAAGGTTCTTTCACCCTTACCATTTCATTTACTCGTATTATGAAAAAAAAATAATTTAACAAAAATCGATATAGGTACCGCCCACATTACAGATAGTAGGCTTATGATGGTACCGAGTCTAATCGTTTGCCGTCACGTTCTAACAAGTGTGCAAGTGCGAAAGTGATGCTATAATATAAATGGCTAAAATGGGACCATCGTAAGCCACCAGTCATACATCATACATCATCAGCCTATGATAGTCCACTGCTGGACGTAGGCTTCTCCTATTAACTATGCATGTATACGCATGAGGAGGTAAATGCCCATAATCGCCACGCTGGGGAAGCGGATTGGCGATCGCAGTAATGTGTCCACTATGATGACGCTGCTGCCCATCATAAATCAAATTAAAGAATAGTCAGTGACGCTTCAATCCCTTAGTCGACTATTATAACACCCGCGGGAAGAGTTGGGGTGGTGACAAATGTATACTATTCTTACTGCCTCTCACCACACGGCCACCAGTCAACCTCTAGTCTCTGTCTCTGTCTCTAGTAACTTGCCCAATTTAGCACATATCAAAAGGAAAACCTGTATACAGGAGCTATAATATATAATCTAAATACCTTCACGGAAAACCAAAAGGCAGTCGAGTAAATCACCCGATTTGCATCGTGGCCACTCGAAGACGCGCGATAACATCTCAGCTTTGTCCATGTCTTGCGATATCTTATTCGAGACTGAGACGAATGTACCTCCAGAGCGTGAGTCGACTGGATAAATGTAAGACTTCATTTGCGTGTGTTGTGAAAGTAATACACTGTTAACGGCTGCGGGCGAGCGTGGTACAAATAAATCAGGCTAAATTGAGTTGGTAACCCCACGCTCTGGAAATGTAAGACTGATAAATGTTGGGGCTGGTTTAATTAAAGGAATCCTAGGTTACCCTATCACTTTTTTGTAATTCTTATTGTTTTTTTCTATCCTAAAGGTTGACCTTGACATTCATAAAAAAAACTTAAAAAGTATACACATTTTAGCAAAACAGTCGCGAATTTTTTAATAAATAAAAGTAAAAATTCCTACGAGAAATTAGTACGATTTACGTGGTACTTGGTTACACGGAATAATTCATTTGAATTTGATATTACATTGGTGTTAAAAGTTGTAGAATTAATTTTGGCATATATTTTGAATGTTAATGTTATGTTATACCTAAATAAAATAATAATGAACAGAATAATAATGAACAGGAGAGAAGGGAGGGAGGTACAAAATCAAGCAAATTTTGCTTGATTTTGTAAGGGGCTCCTGCTTCTAAGTTGGTTCTTACTGACGAATCTGATAACAGCTCTTCAAATTGTTCATTCGTACTTACATAGATGTTTTGGGGGCTCTTAGATTTTATACAAAACTAAATACGATTTTAAATGTTTTTTTTTTGAGCTCCAATATATCTGTAATAATTTTCATAAAATTAATTACGTACATCATATTTTATGAGTTTTAGCCTTCTTAATTACTTTAAAGGTGCATTCAGACCAAAAGAGCATTCGCTGTTCTATCCCCCACTCTACAAAATCAACGAATCATGTTTCGTGTACCGATCGATTTTCGTAGAGTAGAGGGATAAAACAGCGAATGCTCTTTTGATCTGCATGCACCTTGACGTTCCCTTGAAGCATTTGCTGACTTATTCGATGTATATCAACTTTACTGCAATTTTAATAATGTAACTCAGAGCCGGAGAGTAGAGCTAATTGCCAATGTAAATGCTATACTACTTTGCTTTATGATTCAAATAATATTAAAATAGTCATCTAGAAGTCAGTAAAAGTAATGCGATAAAAGTCTGACAAAACCAACACCTCTTGCCGGAGCATGACATAAACCAATATCTTAACATTATTTCGTGTTGTTATAATTCCTAGGCCATCCCGTCAGATAATCTTTAGCGTGGTAACTTCTTTTTTCTACTCCTGTACTTTTATTTGTCATTTACATGGTCGTTAACACACCTTTAAGCCCTTACCTCACAAATGCCAAGATAAGTAAACGCATTCGCAGTGCGTTTTTTGCATTTTAACACACCTCGTGTATACAAGACTTAATGAAATACATGGCTGCCAACCTAATTTTAAATGTAATTTCTGATGAACAGTTAACCATAGAGGAGCTTCATTTTTAATTTTGACGTCTCCCGCCGGACCTTGATGATTAATAAAATTGTGTTTGACTAAGAATATTTCTCAAATTTACAATTTTATTTGAAAATAAGTGTGTGGTCGTAGAAAAAGTATTGTATGCAAGATTGTTTAACTGATTCAAAAAATGGTCGTGGCGTCTTTAATAACAATTTTCGGCTTCGCCTCAAATTGTTACCCACGCCACTCACCTTTCTTGACCTCTCTTAAACAAGGGTTGCATAAAATACTATTATGCAATCTTAAAAGACGTATAGCCTTGGTACACTCCGGTGGTCTATGCGCTTATATCCTACCCAAATCACTTAGGGATTCATAATACCGCACAAGGGGGTCGCCTTAACTTATCTGACTAAACTTTGACACTCACGTAATGCGCGCCGCATTGAAATTCGGAACCAAACCGCAAACGAGGACTTGCAAAACAAAACCATATACAGAAATTACATTTTCATAATCCTCCCCAAGTGTACATACATTTATAACGGAAAGATCAGATTATTCAGAACACGTCTCTTAATTAAAATTTTAAAACAACACTCCAGCGTTTTGTAAATTATACTTTTACATGGCCAGTAAATAGGCGACCGCGCAATTTTATGCTGTTGTAAATTAATTAACATTTTAATTGTGTTCGCTCTAAGATTTGCATTACAAAGAGTTGCCGAAAGGAGACATAACGATAAGGCCGTAGTAGCCTCTAACCTTACTAAACCAATATCTTACACTAGCATTAAAATCTTTGCATAATATGTACATAGGTACTCGTAGTAAAAGTGTAGTCTTGATTTGGAGTATTTACGCCTAACCAAGACACAATTCTGCAATCGTGTACGATAAGCTATACGTAATAAATGTATGACAATGTCAGATTTGTACGAAATGTCACGTGCATTTCCATACATTATTATGGGCCACGTGACTAGTAGTTAAGATTTAATTAATAGTGTACAGCTGCTAGTGGCACTCGCTCGGAAGGGCTTCCAGCGTCCAGAAATCCTAGAGATGACTTGACACAAAGCTGAAGCCGTTTCCGCAATGATTTTTCATCAATTTTATTTTCTTAGTTAACAGTTTTGTTTTGATTGTACTAAGTTCCTGAATCATGAAAACAGGTTTCTATTCTATTCTACTCTTTTGGTAGAACATTTCGGAAAAAGAAGGCACGTGAGGTATATTGACGAGCCTTGCAAGTTGCAACCACATACCCTAGCAGAGTAAAGTGATCAGCCAAGGATCGGACAAACGTCCGTCATTTTGAAAACATAACCCTGTTCCGTACAATAGAGACTCCCTTATCTTATGATGTTAACATATTTTATTCTATAAGATATTTTTAATAATACTTCCGAGTATTATTAAAAATATATCTAAGTATATCTATTTACGAGATCCCCAACTCTTTCTTACTTGTACACACCATGATTGTGACCAATAAACTAATTTAGACTTTTGATTAATTTAATTATGACCTATTGAGTGTACAGTCGAAGACAAAATAAGGGGTATACAAAAACGTTCAAAAATATGTCCCAGTGCACTCTAATTATGTGTAATAAGAACGTCGTAACATATTTATGAACGCATTCTTTTGATACTTATTTTTGCACTTGACTGTATAATATCTTCTTCGGTTACCGCAATAGTTATTCATGAAATAAAATTATTTAAACTAATAGCATCGTGTCATTAATTAACAATCATGGTGTGTACAAAGTAAGGAGCTAGGATATCCTAAATATATATTTTGTGATAGTATCCTTAAAAAAATTACTTATAAAATATGTTAACACCATAAGATAAGGAAGTCTCTACTGTAAGGAATAGGGTTATGTTTTCAAAATGTCGGGCGTTTGTCCGATCCTTGGTGATCACTCAAAAGCCGGATACCGTGTTGCGACAGGTTTGGAGTCTTATTTGAAATAGGGTGTTATAATGATACTGTCACTCTATTATAGAGTTATTGGAATGGGGTTGCTGAGCAATCGTTTTCCGGGTAGGTTAGCAATAAATTACTTTTCATCACACTTGTTTTCCATGTCCTGTATGACCTTCTGAAACTTTCTAAAATATTTTGAGTCCCAAAAGCTCACATTCGACGGGAATGTACTTATTTTTGGGCCTCTGTATATTTATTATAGGTACAGTACGGTACGGTACAGTTGAAATAATTAGGTCTTTATAGTACGAGAAATATAAATTGGTAACTTTCTACCTACATTATAGTAAGAATACACATTCAATTTATATTTCTCGAACTATACCTATGAAATTGGCGTTTTGTATGGCGATTTTTGTGAAGTCTATTTTCCATACAATGAATTTTGTGTATATTTTTTGGATGTGAAAATCAAAATAAACCAAACTATGCCGGCAATATAAGATAGTTCTAAGGTGTGTTTTGCATATCTGTATTTAATAAAACAAGGTATTATCATACATTTGTACCTGTTTCAAACATATATGAACCGGCAGCATATGGCAAGAGTAATAATTGTTTTCAAAGCTTATTATTTGAATATTATTAAAGGGAAAAAACTATTATTAGTGTGATTAAACCTTTATACAGTGCACTGTTGAAAACAAAGTATAGGTATATCTCAGTTTCTCTTTAGATAATACAATTAGGGATCCACTAAATTCTATGACCAGATATTCCAATTTCATAGGTAATGACCCAATATCAGACTAAGTAGATAAGATTTAATTTAAATGTATAAATTTAAATTTTTAAAATATGAATATAAATTCATGTTTGTGATACAAATATGAATTCATATATTATATTGATAAGGTCGATTAATAAATAAAACCACATATTTACAAATCAGTTTTAATGGTAGTATTTTATTATTTACATTCCTCACTTACTCATACTATATAAACTTATTCTATTGTAATACTGCCCTAAAATGTAATGTAATAAAATTGTGTTAATGCTAAGCTTGCAATATTTACATAACATTTTCCTAAAACTAAATAACGCTTACGAACACGACAAGCAGCAAGTAAAATGGTACATTACGATACAAGTGCGTAATAAATGAAGTTCGAAACGAGTAGCAATAAATTCAAACACGACCAATAGGAGTATTTTAAATCGACACGAGTTGCGAATTTCATTTCGCACATGTATTGTACGACGTTTTTTCAGTACAGACGGCGCTCCAAAGTTTCGATCTGACAAGAAATGAACGACTTCTTGCACAAG
>JALPQI010020952.1:0-18640 GCA_025490895.1 Thaumatotibia leucotreta
GGGTAAATTCATTTTCCTTGAGAAGAGACCTGAATCATCACGAGTAGGTATATAAAACATGCGTGTAAGAGCCGCCGTACACCTGTGAGTGTGACGGAACTATACTAAGGACCAATATGCACCTCTCGTTCCTTCCTTAGTATAGCTCCTTCCCAAGAACTTACAGGTGTACGGCCGCTCTTAGACTGTACGTCGTACTAAACTAGTAAGTCGACTCGGCTGAATGCCTGTGTGAAACACGCCACCAACTATCAGAAAGCTTAATTAATAAAACCTTACGAAAATGTTCAACACAAAGGATTCTACAAATTGTACAGATAATAATATATGGGTACTTCCACGAGTGCTGAGGTCATGCACACAACAACGTTATCAGGTAAACACAAGGTGAATTTAAAATTAATGTTCATTTTTGGCAGCAAAACTAATTGCAACTGCAAGACCGATCAGAATATTTCATCAAGGGATTTCGCTTGCATATTTTAGCGATTTTAACCAAGTCCTTTATTCACTCACAACCTTTTTGCTTTTAGTGCCTACTTTATTAAATATTACATTTACCTCAACTCTAGCGACATTACCTACACCTACTATTAATATTACATTGATGCATGTGTCGGTAATGTTTCGTAATTATTATTTCATCATACTTGCTGTCTAAGCGCGCCATTACTTGTGTTCGTAGCGGGAGTAATAGAAAAGTGAAATTCCCTAGGGAGTAATAGAAATGTCAGTACGTATTTAATAAATATTTATGTCTAAAAACTTATTTTTGTCAGCAAGTGTGATGAAAAACATTGTATGCATCACGGTCGGTAAGCGGAATACTAACTCGAGTCATAAAAGCCCTCCGCCTGACGGCGTCGGGCTTCTAACACTCTCGTTAGTATTTCCGTACTTACCTCCCTTGATGCACAATGTAGGTTCTATTTTACAGAGATATCCATTTAAATGCTACGAACTCTTCAAGATCTAATAAACACATTCAACAAACAAATTTTAAAGCATGTGGTCTAACCAATCTTAGGAAGTGTTTCTAAATTTGTACAGGCTTTAACAATGGCTCTTATTCTAGGAAGTGGAGCAAAACAAGCGATACCTAGGTTTACATCACCGTTGAGTCACTGTGTTGGTTTCCTTTTCTTTGTATGCCTTGCACGCGTCGTAACAAACGATAATAAGTCCATGTTTAAGATTTGTCATCCCGTATAAACATTCGATTGCCATTTTCCTTTAGTACCGTTTGGTAGCCAAAGCTTCGTAACTAGCTTCGAAATGGGAATAAAATCCCAATTGATAATTGACTTTAAATCGGGACTTATTATCATTACCGATTTGTAACCAGGTGTCGTACTAAATCCGGCTACGAGATCGGAAAGTAATTCTCGGTTCATAGCTGGCTACCAGGCGGGAAACCATATTTCCCATTTGGCAGCCAGCTACCAAATCTGGCTACCAAACGGTACTAAAGGGCCATTTTGGTCCTCGTTACTGAATTGCAAGTATAGCATGAGAAACATACATTTTTATGGGAAAAAAATATATGGGAAGGGTTTTAGAGTTCCATAGCAAAATGTTCATATGAATAGGTAGGATCGATAACTGTTCGGTATAATAAATTAATTAATTATTCTCTATAATAACAAATTTTCGTAATACACTTAAAATAATAGGTATGCTTGTAGTTAGATTAAGTTATATTAAGAAAATATACAAAATTAAAACTATAATATAAAACTACACCATAAATATGTATGCTATGTATGCTGTAACTAAACTAAATCTCAAAACTGCCCCTGCGGCATGGTACCAAAAATGCTGGCTGCACCCCGCTGGATCGCGAGGCGAGGCTGATCTTTTGAGCCTCTTTTGAGCCAGAGCCTCGCGGTCAAGGGGGCTTGACGCCGAATGGGGTAAAATTATAGTCAGCGCCGAGGTCACTGTATTTTCCTACTTTAGCACTTTCAGCCATTCAGTCGCCTCTGCTGCTGCTGCTGCTGCTGCCCTTATGGATATCCAGTGCGTCCGGGAAGTGTCACTAGTGTCTACAAAATACATGTTGCATACCATACCAGCATTCCCATACTCCACGGAATTAGATATCTACATTCTATCCGGTCTCTTGCCGTCGGTCCTTGATATAAAATAATAATAATAATAAATAATGAGTAAAATTGCCAATCCGCTTGCCCAGCGTGGTGATTATGGGCATTTACCTCCTAATGCTCCTATACGCATAGTTAATAGGAGAGGCCTACGTCCAGCAGTGGACTATCATAGGCTGATGATGTGAAAATTGGCATAGCCACAGGCATACAGTTAAATTGGTACCATTAACAATACGCGCGAGTGCGTACCTGTTACACTTGCGAGTACATTACACTTTTACGTGGAATAGCCCAACTTCATACAATGATTTATCTAGATTACTAAAAAATATAAAAACCGACCTCAACCGATTTCTCCAAGATCCCGTCATCAGACGCCGACTTGGTGCCAACAGGTCCATTTCCGGATATACCCGTAAGATTTTTTTTTGTCGGTGACGATTCTCGGAGATATCGAGTAACATACATACGAAAAAATGGATCGAAATGAGAACCTTCTCCTTTTTTGAAGTCAGTTAAAACTGCGCTGCGTATGTCTACATGTTATCTTTATCTCTCTATATTATTATTTATGTACCTATATAAATATATGAATCATGTAAGATTTTTTACCACAGTTCGCTAGCACTTGAGTCAGTAAAAGTGACGCTGAATTTATGTTGGTTTTACTAATGGCCCAGACGGTCTGGAGGGTGGAAACAAGATAGGTCATTAAAGTTGCCTTTGAGGTTTTACAGCAATATAGTACGAGTTAGGTACTAATATAATATGAATAACCCGTTAATGGGTTCTAGGGTCGCGTTAATACTATATCCAGATTGAAGCACTTACTCTTGTAATAAATAAATAATAAGTACAAATATTTAGAAGCAGTCTGTATCACATAGGTAAACGAGCGACCAAGATAATAATTAACTACTTTTTCATCACACTTGCTGTCTAAGCGCGCCGTTGCTTGCGTGCGTAGTGGGAGTAATAGAAAAGTGAAATTCCCTTGGGAGTAATAGAAATATCAGTACGTCATTTAATAATATTATGTCTTGAAACTTATTTTTTTGTCGGCAAGTGTGATGAAAAACATTGTATGCATCACGGTCGGTAAGCGGAATACTAACTCGAGCCATAAAAGCCCTCCGCCTGACGGCGTCGGGCTTCTAACACTTTCGTTAGTAGTTCCGTAATTACCTCCCTTGATGCACAATGTACTAATAAGAGTCTGGGTGCCACGAACTTCGAAAATCGTATATTTCAAGCACCTGTCCCTGTCACTCCAACGAAGGCACCATCGGAGTGACAAGACACTGACCAACTGACAGAGATTATGAAGTTAAAAATTCTCGCTAGGCTCATGGCGATTTCATTTTTATCGTTTCTCGTTGTCGAACGAGTCGTAGGAGTACCTAAATGCTCAGATCTGCAGGTGTAGCATAATAAGCAGAGATCGGAAAAATGTGCGTCTTTGTTCGCAATAACATGGACATGCCTCCAAAGTTGATTGAATAATTAATCATTTAAATAAATAAATAAAATAAATTTAATTATTTACAGAAAATTACTTATTTGACACCGGTAACTATGAAAACCTTTGTAAACAGTCACCTTGTAGCTTCAGAATCAAATTACAAGAATTTATTCGTTTAATTATTCATTTTAATCAACTTTGGAGTCATGTCCATACTCTTGCGAACAATGACGCACATTTGTCCGATCTCTGATAATAAGTAAAGGCATATCATAGAGCACTGACAAACTGTTTAAAGGGGACTCTATATCACCCGCGAGATACTGTTTACTTACTCTTGTCCTAAGGGTACATACAGAAGTTCTAAACAAACAAAAAAAACATTATATTAAGTATAACTATATTGTAACCTCTATTAAATTTAAATTTGTTGTGAACGAAACCACCACAGCGAACGGACCAACCATAAACATATTTATAGCATTAATTTTTTCAGTGGTATTTTGACGGAAACATCGGAATTTATCTTTCTGTCTCAATCCACTTCAGTGCAATGGATATTAAATATCCATGAGCTTAAATTTTAAGCTCATTGGGATAGCAATAGTGATATGGTTTCGACTTGCACTACTTACATCTGCATAGCTACCTATTATTTTATAATTATTAATAATAACGAATACAAAGAACAAAATATGTTAATATGACCATGGTAGATATAAATAAAATAAATAAAGCGCTGAAGAAAATGACTCAAGGTAAGGAACCTCGCAAGTTAAGTACGTTTTGAATAAAAATGCATGTTTTCCTCAATGCGTTTACGTGCCACAGACAAGTAAGTTAAGACTTACAGGCCATTTTAACATGCTGCCTGACTTGAGCATACCTACGTACGTATATTCGGAATTAGCGATTTCGATTATTTTACTGTGATACATACCCAAGTATTTCGGTACACTATTTGGCCTCTTTCACTACTAGGTATGTACATAGTATTTTATTTGCCGCGGTCATTTAAAGTCGCTTGCCTTAGACCAATGTCGAGGTCTGGCCTTTAGACGTATCGGAGTGGCCAGAATATTCAAAAATATCTCAACTCAACATAGGTACAGGTAGGTGCACTCTAGTCGTGTAAAGTTTGCCCGTGTGGTAACAGCAGCAAGAATACACTTGTCACCAACCCAACTCTTCCAATGTGTGTCGTAAGAGTCGACTAATTTGAAGTGTTGTGGTACCTCCCCAACTGCTGAAGTGGGGATGATTTTTTATTTCATGTAATCTAAACTCTCTAACTTTTGATCCGTACGTCCAAAAAATATGAAAAAATCATGAATAGTGGGGGCTCATAGAATACTTTGAAATAATACTACTTCGAGCATAATCGGCCCAGCCGTTTTTGAATAACTACGGAACCCTACACTGAGCATGGCCCATGGCCCGACATGCTTTTGGCCGGTTTTTTTTTTGTATTTGACGCGGCGTCGAAAGTGTCGGCTCTCTTTTATCAAACGAAAAGCTAATTTTCTTTTTTGGATGAAACTATGCAGGTACTTACATGCTTGGCATTTGTAGCAGTACCTAGGTAAGGTATGCTATTACGGAATTAATTCCTATGTTGCAGACTTTGTACAGCCTATCGTCGCCCCAGTTCACCCTCATCTCATGGACTGGATGATTAGATTATCCCGTCTCCGCTCTACTTTAAATGGACAACGTTATTTAATTTCGAACATACTATTACCATGCGAACGAATGAGGCGACGATGTAATGCTATCGAATAGAAGCTTCATCTTTTTTATGGGCAGGTACGAGTACATTACATACTCGTTTACTTACTCATGTTAGCCAGTTCCTGTATCTAGGTACTGTTTCTAGCCGATCATATGTACAAGGAAAATGTTCAATTTGAATCAGTTCTAATAACTTGACAAGTTCGTACGTGACATTCTCTCCATAAATATTAACACCGAGACAGTGTCACCAAAGAACTTGTCCAGCTAAGTACAGCTATGCTATTCTCTTATTCACACATTCGACGCTGCGTTCGTCGACGAGCTCGATGTCGAGACAGCCTTGTCTAAAATCCTAGCTGTCTTATTTGACATTAGGAATCGAGGCTGTGAGTGAGGTTGCGGGCGAGTTCGTCGCTGTTTTTCGTTATAGAATACGAAGTTCATACATTAAACGTCAAACTCTCGACGCAGTGTAGTTCCAGCTCACGCCGCATTCGTCGTCGAGCACTAGTGTCGTTTAAAGTACATTTAGTGAATACCATTTTTAGGCTCGACGCTGCCGCAGCGCTGTCACAGCGCTGACGGCAAGGCGGTTTCCTTAGTGAATAACACTGCAGTTGACACTATAGATGGATGTATAGAATATTACGGATTACCACTACCAGTCGCTGCAGCACGTAATAATATGATCTTGTAATGGCCACCTATTTGAATGTGTGCTTTGCGTTTCGACTGACCCTATTGTTGATGATGCACGTGATAACGATAGATAGAGCGTCTGGAAATATTTTGTTAGTCGATGGTACCATATTTAAAGAGTGGGTAATGAAAAGAAAGTCAACTTATATGGAAAATTCGTTACTGACGTAAGTACTCCGTTGCATATTTTTCTTTTCTGTAAAACTATTTGACCTGTAGGCTTATGATGATCCCGGTTTTAATCGTTTGTCGTGGTTGAACTCACGTTCTAACAAATATGCAAGTGCGAAAGTGACGCGTAGCACGATAATTTATTATTGACGCCTGGGTGCTTAGACAAGTTGCCAATCGCTAACGCTTAGTCGTCGATCGTAAGCGAAAGGCAGCTAAGCAGTCTTTGTCGCACTAATATGAAAGAGTGACAGAGAGGGAAAACTACGATACGCTACTAAGCGCTAGCGATTGGCAACTTGGCTAAGCATCCTGATCATCATAAGCCACCATGTCAGCTATATCGGCCTTTATTATTTTATTACAAAAGTATCATAGTAATTTACAATGAGTGTAAAGATTTAGTGTATGATAGATACATTGATAAAGTAACCAGGGCCGGATTTAGAGGTTGAGAGGCTTCGGGGCAACAAAGGAGTGGAGGCCGCCTGGCCCCCAATTATTTTCCAAATGTTAAAGTAGACAACTTTTTTCAGTCAAGTTTTGCAATAAATATTTTTTTGTGAAAACAAGTATAGATTATTTTATTATTTAACAAACATATTAATATAATTGGAAACGAGAATTATCTGAAATTAAATTTAGCGTTAACGAACGTCATCTAACGAGAATTTTTCGCTGAATTTTTCGTTGATGATTTCGTTGAAATCCAGTTCCTGGAGTAGATCACTTCCAATACTTAAAAAAAATTACTAGTGTTTACTAGTTGGAATTTAATTTTTTTTTACGAAATTTCTATTGTGGGGGCACTTCTTTCGTGTAGGCCCGGAGCTGTAGCCCCGCTTCCAATCGAAAGTTCAATTTAGAAAATGAATATTTTTAAATTCCGGCTATCTGAAGTTTAAGCATAATTAAATTAATCAAGTCGTTCAGCTGTATGCGACTGTCGAATGCATGTCTGATAATTGGGGCATGGCAACCAGGGTGCTTAGCCAAGTTGCCAATCGCTAACGCTTAATCGTCAATCGTAAACGAAAGGCAGCTAACTGTCTTTGTCGCACTAATTTGAAAGGGTGACAGAGAGGGAAAACTATGAAACGCTACTAAGCGCTAGCGCTTGGCAACTTGGCTCAGCATCCAGTAGCCGTACCATGAGCTGCCGCCACGCTATTAACGCGGGCTCACTTTCTATCCATCCCGCTAGTACTCAGGTATTGGTGCCAGGCACGGATTCAGGGTGGGGCAATGGGGGCACTTGCCCCCCCCTCACACTGGACTTATGTATGGCTAGGTGCTGTTTTAAGTATAAAATACTATCATATATCATAGGGCAGTGCCCCCCCATCAACGAAGTCCTGGATCCGCGCCTGATTGGTGCGAGTGAGCTGGATAGATAGTACCTAAGTCCGCTTTAATAACGCGACGGCAGCTCACGATAAGCACACAGGTACCTAAAACTGAACTGAAACTGTATTGACTGTACAATGACATAAATTAAAAAGTTGTAGGAACATAATAATATTTCCGAGTATAACAATCATCGGTAGAATCTAAAATGAATGTAAACAAATGGCTGACTTTCCATAGCATTTGACGTCTTTGACACATGTCGTGAAACACGTTATACAGGATGGAAAGGGGCGAAGATCTTTTCCGCTACTGACCGAGTCTACCAACCATTTCGATTTTAATATAGTACCAACATCGAAATATCTTTAAAAAAAATAACCTCTCATACACAGTGACTTGGAGTTCAGTTCAATAGTATGGAAACGTCAATTTCCCATGGACTTTCGATGTTGGTTCCATGCTGAAAGTTCATCGTAATGGTTGGTAGACTCGGTCGGTAAGTGGGAAGGATCGTCGTACCTTTCCACCCTGTATATTTTTACGTTAATGTTAATACTAATACATATATATAATTTTAACTAAAAATATATGTATGTTAACTTAAGGTTTAACATTTTAGGTTCCTAATAAAACCTAGATTGTGTTCTAGTGATTACGTTTGTTTACATTTTTCAGATTCTACTAACGACTGGTATAAATGTATAGTTGCCGATTTCTAAGAATGGACTTTTTCCAGTTATAGATTAATCCTTAATAACTTTAATAACGTAAACTCACATTTTTCCGATAGTCTTAACGTTATAGGTATATATAAGGCTCATTTCAAAACTGTCAAATGTTCATTCTTAGAAATCGGCAACTAAAGGTAGGTCACAGGAAGGTACATCAGCTGCAGTATAGAGCAGGATGCCATGCGAACTTTAACCTCTACGTAGGGCCATCTGAATTGACACAATTGACAAGGGGCCACAACAGCGCTGAGAGTTTTGATTGTAAACTTCGGTTGCGGCTCAAAACTTCAAACTTTCCTCTTTACAACAGTTCGAATAGTCACGAAATATTATACAGGGTGGGCACTGCAACAGAAGAAAATATTAAACGCCCGATTATTAAACGTGTCGGCAATTTTATCATTTCCGTATGGATGCAGGAGAACTTATGATGTCTTTTTATTTAATTCTCTAAAAAAATATAATGATGTTTGTAAAACCAATCGAATACTAGAGGTTAGGTACTGTATAATTATGCTCTAAAGAATCTTTGTATAATGGGGTCCACTAATAAAATAAGGGTCGATTTCTAAAATATTGTATGTACCTAATTAAGGGCTTAATGAAAACAAAAATCACGTTTTCCACAATGTTACGAAAGTTAAGCATACAAACTGAATGAGTAACTTCATAACACAAGACAAGATAGATAAGTGTTTTTTTTTTTTCATTGAATCCTTATGCCCCTTTTTCGCAACCAACTGATAAATAACTTCGATGTAAAATTTTGTTCGGAATGTGAATGCACATGAGATTTATAGACGCCCCTTACTGCCAGATGCCTTCACTTTTCATTTTTTCCACACGGAAGTTTTGTTGTAATAATCGAACATCGAATCGAAAGTAATAAATAAAATATTGAGGCATTTACACTGAAAAAGTTAAAATGTTACATTATGTATAAATAGGTACGTACTTATCTACTTCTAAAAATGTGCATACCAAGAGGAAAACAACGACGACGGTAAATAAATAAATGATTTTTTTTAAATAAAATGCAATTGCTATTTGCTATTGAATTCAACGCCATCTATGATTAGTATGTCTAAGCGATTAGCTGCTCATACTGTTGCCTTGATTCTATAACCACACTACAGATGTCACTGTAAACGTTTAATATAATGCCATCTAGCGGTATTAGTACAAACTACAGCGTCTTGAAGATAAGTATTTCTGTATCCAGCTGGATAGCTCGTAAACCAAGTGGATTTAATGCTAAACACTAGATGGCACGTTTTGAAGAATCTTTTCGTGTAACATTCGTTTTTCGAATAACAGATGGCGTTACTCCTCCATATCATCAATTCATTATATTGAAATACCAGAAGATGTAATGTATAGTCACTATCAGATATAATTATTTCGGAACGGCCAACGTGCTCAAAAATTCTTGAACATACACTAACGCCAGCCATGATAATAGAGGTCTGACGAGCACCCTGACCGCTCCGATATAATGAACTAATGGCGAATATACTGTAGGTGGGTTAATCAACTGTTTTCTGTCTGTTATTGCCATGGTTACGGTCGCCTGAGTCACGCTGGTTTTATGCATAATTATGATACTTAAACTATGCAAACATCTGGTGTTAATAAACCCTCTCCTTGATGGGCCATGCCATCTAAAAACATGGACCATAATATTTAATATGCATGTTTGCATAAATTAAGTAGTAAACCAGCGCGATTCATGCGACCGTAACCATGGCAATAACAGACAGAAGAAAAGGTGATTCACCCAGGTACATTATCTTTAGTGGTTTAGTTCACTGAACCGTCCAAATACAAATTCATGGTTTTGCGTCTCAATTAACTTCAATAACCTATTCAATACAACGGATATTCGCACAACTACTCGTCGTAGTACCGAAGCTTTCAGAGTCAGCGGATTTGAAGTGATAATGTTTCTACATCTTTGTTGTCTACTGACAGTAATTAGTTTACCAAATACTTCCGAAAGCAGGATATTTATAGAATTTTTTATCAATAACATATTTACTCAAAATTATTATTTAAGTAGGTAATCGAAATCCCTGTATATTTATATGAAATAGGCACCTTTCGGAATAATTATTAATATTAACCTAATGCTGGATAAGGTACAACACATTGGTCTATCATAAATTAATAAACCAAACTAATTCAGTTATCATACTTATGATAGAGGACTAAAGTTATCTCAACGTAGCCCATAAAAGAAAAACTACAGAATGCCATAACAATTTATAATTCAAAGCGTTTATCATCATAAAACTATTACAATAATGTAATTTCAAACAACTGATACTAATTCGGCACAATACGTGAACAAAAACAAATTTTGAGACAAAATAGTACGTGAGACACATTCACTAGCTTTCAGTTGAAGTTCAAATACTACGATTTACGTTTGTGCGCTTCAGTAAGTACCTAATTGTTTAATGTGGTGTCATTACTTACCATACGTGTACAACTGTATCAAATATCAATAAATACATATAAAAAATAAGGCGTACGAAACTATGTCAGATTTCTTCAGTCCAGTGTTTTTGTGACTTTACTTTAGTGTGGATCGAAATCTTCATAAAGTGCAGCCTAAGAAATAGGTAGTTTGCAAGAAAATAAACCAATATTATCATCAATATCTATTATTTGTGTATCTTGCACTCTGTTTAAAACCCTTAAGTTCGTCACTATTTCGGCTCATATTTTACGAGAATTTGGAAGTTCCTGTTTTTACTTTGACTAATGTAGTTAGAATTATTTTTTTGCAAACTACTGACCGAAAGGTTAAGTTTCGCCAGTTTCTCCCCAGAATACTACATTCAGGTCAGCCTACGCCACGGAGTTATACTTTCTGTGTAGGTTTACTATATTTTGCCATTCACTGTAACGTCGCACAACTCATTTGAATAATAAAATAAATAATTTTGTTTTATTTCCATTTGGAACCTATGCATCTAGTAACCTGTACCAATATTCCCGAAGCGCACAATGTCGATAGTAGTATCAGGTTTATGAGAGGGTAGTGAGTTACTTAGGGGCTGAAGGCGCGGCCTGGCCCTGTGCTAGTGGTTGGCCTTGACTCTGCGCTGGTGGTTGAGCCTGGTTCTGCGCCGGTGGTTGGCCTTGCGCTTGTGCCGGCTGTTGGCCCTGGTTTTGAGCTTGAGGCTGACCCTGGGCCGGTGCTTGCTGGTTCAAGTTAACGTTCTGGTCGTGGTGCGCCGGCGGTTGACCCTGGGCTGGCTGGTACTGTGGGGGTTGACCTTGGTTTTGAGGAGGCTGGCCTTGCGGAGGCTGCTGGGCTTGATATTGTCCCTGAGGTGGTTGCTGGCCTTGGAATTGTCCCTGAGGTGGTTGCTGTGCTTGGAATTGTCCCTGAGGTGGTTGCTGTGCTTGGAATTGTCCCTGAGGGGGTTGCTGGGCATGATATTGTCCCTGGGGTGGCTGTTGAGCTTGGAATTGTCCCTGAGGGGGATGCTGGGCTTGATATTGTCCCTGAGGGAGCTGCTGAGCTTGATATTGTCCCTGCGGTGGTTGGCCTTGGTACCCTTGAGGAGGTTGAGCCTGGTACTGTGGTTGGAACTGTCCCTGTGGCGGTTGGCCCTGGTACTGAGGCGGGTATTGCTGGTACGGCGGTTGGCCAGCGTGGTAGCCCTGTTGGTGCTGCGCTTGCTGGTAAGCCTGCTGCTGTGCGAGCTGTTGCTGATGGTACTGCTGTAACTGGTGATGGGCTCCTGGTACTGGGCGACCGTGGGCGTCAAGCTGCGAAGAAGTCATAACTCGGTCAAATTAACTGTCTTTGTCGCAAAACAGGGTTTGACTAATATAGAAACAGCTCAAATAATTAGTTACGATAAGTATAATTTCGCTCAGAACACTTGTATCATATTTAAATATTGTGGTACGATAAGTAAGAAGAGGTGTGTAAAGCAACAACTACATACCAAGCCACGTTGTTGAAGATATTTAACTTCCTCAAGTCGCCTCCTCTCAAACTCTTCGTATTCCTGCTGCGTGTATATCTGGTTTTCTTCGATCGGTTTCCAGCCTGAAAGCAAACGGCATCATTTTTTAAATATCTCATAAAACTATTATCGAATTATTAGTTTATCTCCTGATGTGTGTTACCTATGTCAGAACACGCCCACCTGCCTTACCAATCTTACCAGCTTCGTGCGGCAAATTCTCCGCGAGGCGATTCATCAAAGATGACCTCAGCTTATGGATTGATGTGTGCAATAAAATGAGTAGCGTAAATAGTCGTCGCTTGGTAGACATAACAGTTTTCACTATGTGTCACAATAGCAAAGGAAAATGAAGATATTTTCGAGGGATTTCCAATCTAGCATTGGAAATCCCTCGAAAATGTCTTCATTTTCCTTTCGTTTTAATGCGTGATCTCTATTTTTTTGTATTGATTTTATGCACTTCATATTATTTCTAATTTTTAATTGCTATCGCGTGGTATTTTCATTCTTAAAGAAGAAACAAATTGTCATAAAATTAAAATTGGAATATATTTCCGATTCAGAGAAAAGGAGAAAAACGCATTTTATCTTGTCAGGCACAAATAAAATTAGTAGAAATTACACTTTTAACAGATTGACCACGAACACGCGTGAATTGCGGTGCGGCAAGCGTTTTTCGTAATGATTGCAATTGACAGATAAAACGCTTGCCGAAGCGAACCGAGCCGTAAGGATACAGTACTAAAACCTACCTTCATCTCTGTTGAAGTCCGCGCGCTGTGTCTCCAACATGAACTCATGGAAGTCGATGAGCCCGTCCCGGTTGCGGTCGTTCTCGTGGAACACGTGTTCACGCATGCGCTCCATCTCCTCGGCGCGCTCGCGCAGATCCTTGTTGGGCCCGCCCGGCCCGTACATCTTGTCGAGCTCCTTTATGAAGAGCGCCTTGACTTCGTCCGCGTCCCAAACGCCGTTGCCGTCCACGTCTGTGTAAATGTGTGAATGCCTAGCAATAGTAGTTTCCATCGAATCCCAGGCATTTGATGTGCTTATTTACTTCCGTCATCATATGATGTTGATGACGCTGGGGCACGAAGGGTTAAACTACTGATATGTCAGTGTGACTACTGATATGTATTGTATGCAATATGGGCTAATTGCACCAATCACACTTGAGAGGCTGATTAATATAAAGCACTGGTTCCAAGTTAGCGAATCACGTGTTAAGGTTCTGAATTTAGTTTTTCAACATTTGAGGACAAATTGCGTGTATCATACATGAATTACAACCAAACGTTTAACAAAAGTTGGTGAATGAAATATTCTTGGGTATATTACTAGATATAAAGTAAGTATTGTAGTGTCTCGTTTCTTTTCACGGAAGCGATTATGTTTTGTTCTGTTTTACTCGTATAGCCGAGCTTTCGCTAACTTGTTTTTGGTGGGACCAGTGCCTTACAGAGCAAATTACTGTGAAGCTTACCGTATATTTTTTTTAGCAAACGATTTAACATTGACAGACCGGTGCAACTCACCCGAAGTGACCATTTGAGTAGTCCCAAATGGCCCAATTATGTACAGTCAAGAGCAAAAGTAACTGATCATTCTTGTTCGATTATAGACCTTATCCCATTGTGATAAGGCACAAGGTGATCACTTACTTTTGCTCTTGACTGTACCTACAGTTGCGTTGCGTTTTACACTACTCGACTTACAATCATGATATAAGTACTCGAATACTATACTAGTAATTGGAGTTCGAGGCCAACGAAACTACGACAGATGCGTTATTGTCAAATCCGTCAAAGTCTCTTATGTCATTGTCAAACAAAGTTTTCAGGTTTCCACAACCTTTTTGTTATTTAATTTATTTATTTAAAATAATTCCTGATATAAACATTATATACCTGTGTAATGTTTGTACGCCTTTTTGTTTAATATGGCTGTCGCAACTAGGATTTTCTTAAAAACACGTAAATAGCTAAAAAAAAATCTTTTCTTGTAAAGAACTTAAAATGATAAGAGCCAACGTTTCAAAACCTATTTTAAAAAGAAGTTGAATTACCAGTGAACACATACGACAGCGTGCCATATTTGTTAAGACAGTAGGTATGGTTAAATTACTAAGCAATATAAGTACTATACTATACTATTACTAAGCAGTTTTAACCCGTAATAAGGCAGGGGTGCGTTATTACGGGTTAAAATTATGGGAAAGAAATTGAAAAGGAAATGTAAAAATGAAAGCATTTTTGTATTACATTTCCAAATTTCTTAAATAGTATAGTACTTATACTGCTTAGTAATTTAACCATACCTACCTTTTAATTTATGTGTAGTTAAATTGCTGTACCAAATGTTATTAACACCTGAGGTGATACCAGCGCAATACCAACTTTGTTACTAATAATTGTGGATAGTTAAGTTTTTATTAAAATATCTTATATTTACGTGAAAATAAGTAAATAATATTGTTTCTATAAATTAAAGAATTAAAATTACGAATAAATAACATATCTCAATGTCTGTTTTTAGAAAATAAGGATTTACTATTGTAAGAACATTTCATTGGTGTGGCAATATTTTCGTAGATTCTTTGGCCTCGAACTCCAGTTACTAGATTAAACCTGAGATTACATCTGTGAGTTCTTACGTAAGGTATACGGATGGAGACGGAGCTATACTAAGGAATGAGATAGTAATATTTAGCTGCGTCCTTACAACTTACGTAAGATCTTACAGGTGTAATTTCGGCCTAAAGCGAAGAAAGGCGACGTCTTCGCTGTTTTATTTGTTGTCTTGTATTATTTGGAGTTAAAAACGCTTTTTACTAGCTAGGTATTACAAGTAGGAAACTTCATACTATTTAGTTACTATCATGTCTATTATCTACCATCTCTATCTACACACAGGACCTAGAAAGAAACTACATTTTTCAACAATTTTGGATAAGCCATTTAATTTGAGTTTCCGTACCATCGTAGCGTTTAATTCATCAGACGTTATTACGCTTTGTTAAACGAATTATTCATCAATATTATAAACTAATAAAGTCTGTGAGGAGAAAAGTCGTGGGAAAATTTGATGTACTTCACTTTTTAATACAACATTTAGAGATAATAGAGAATGCGGATTTTGCCACTATGGAACTAAAACTTTTAAAAAAACTTTGTGTTGCGCTTTCAGGTAAAAAAGCAGGCGACTTCTGTTCGATTTAGGCACTGGTCTCACCGCGAGCTACTAAGCTTTAAACTATCGTCTATAAACACGAACAAAAGATACGTACTCCCGTGGAAATAAAAGAGACACGGCGATACTCGCCCAGCTATCAGCTATCACCGCCGGGCGAGTATCGCCGTGTCTCTTTTATTTACACGGGAGTGCGTATCTTTTGTTCGTGTTTATAGCCGATAGTTCATAGCTTAGTAGCTCGCGGTGAGACCAGTGCCTTATGCGTGTAATGAATCAAATAAATGACTCTAAGGAAATATGACGTTGTATAATTTGGTGGTACCTAATGTAATTTTGACATAGTAAAAAAATGTTCATACATGTTAGGCGGAATATAAAAATTGTTGAGGTATAAAAATGACGCAAATTGTCTTTCTTTCGTCCATTATGTGAGTTTAGATATTTATATACAATCGTTTTAATAGTCATTTGTATATTTGACTTTATTATTTTTAAACGTATTGAAGTATTGCCTATTTACTCGGGCGTATTTTAAAGTAGTAATTATTATACGTCGTCATATTTACTTATAGTTAATTGACGCATACGTCTTCTGTTCGTGCCTCCACAAGGCACAAAGGTATCCTAATATTCTGAATTGACATAGGTGGATAATAATGTGCATTTTTATATAACTAAGCCAAACTTTATGTTGATATTATTATTTCATTATAACAAAAGGCCAACAAAAGAAAAACAGATATGGATAGCAAAATTAAAACCACGATAATTGAAACTAATGCTAAGGTGACTGAATGTTATTTCCTTCAATGTTTGCTAATACGTTTTTAAATCCCACATCTCTTCTCTTCCTCAGACTCAATTTATGATTAATGATAAGGACACACATGTTTGCCGCTATCTAATAAAGTTACATAATTAAGTAATAATCATGCATAAAATAGAACCACACTGTGAACCATTTGCTGAAATATACGTGTTGCATAATATTCTTAAATAATATCGCCCAAGAAAGTGACGCATATTTGAGCAAATGTCACTACGAAGTGGTGGCGGACAATACGGGTGCAACAAAAACATATCACGTCAGGATGCCAACAATAACAAAAACAATGAACAATAGTGAGACAAACGAAACAAACGGAATACAAAACATATCCGCATGTACTGTAAAATCCAAGTAGCGTGCGAGCGAGTTATTGCATTAGTAAAAAAACCAATCGACATTACTAGGTTTAATCAGGTTTATTGATTTTCGAGCGCAAGGACAATCAGTAATGGCAATGGAAAAAAAATGAGTTTAGTTTTGTCATAGATCCTAACCTAAAACATATGAAGCGCCTAAAGCGTTCTATGTCTTTAACTAACCAGCATTATCACAGTAAAAGGTTCAAACTAATGTCAATTGTTTAAATAAATAGACCCGAAGTAGAACCAACTTTGTTATCTGGTACAAAATCGAGCAGAACATGGAAAGGGACCCGGAAACCGTGGTAGCACCCATAGAGCAGGGCACTAATATCTATAACATATCAAGATTTCAGAAGATTTGACTGTAACTATATTTCCATACTTTAGGTCAGGGGTCCTTTGGTTAAGTTCAAATTGTCCGATGACCGATACCTTCCATATACCTCGACTAAATAAGGTAAATAAAAATCAAGAACAAAGACGTGACAAAACGTGTAAATGAATTCCTGTCATTTCTGAAAGCCCTTACGCTCAAATGACCAAACAACCAGAGTTATTTCATCATGTTAGGTGAGAATCTACGTTTACAATTACGAATTGCAACTAAGCATAATGTAAGTACGTGTACCACCAACCGGCCTCAGTTAGGGCAACCTTCTTGGCTATTCTAGAGCCTATACTAGATTATTCACCAAGGGCGCTTTCCAGTTTCAACACTTGCACGCCTCGTTTATATACAATCAAAGAACTTGAAGGTAAAATGCAAATAGTACTACTGTTATAAAAATGCATTTTGGAAACATAATAAAAGTAAAATATTTACCGTTTCCGATACGATACTAATCGTTATTTATGTTACAAGATAGATAGATTATATTGTTTAGAAGGTACCGAACAATAGCGAGATTAATAAAAGACATCATTTTTTGGAAAAAGGTTAACAATTTTTGATATTCCTTTAATTTTATTATGCTTTACTTACTTGCTCTACGAGTATATAACTGGCCGGATGGTGGTAGGAACGTACGGAGACATACCTCAATTACGATAAAATGCGTCAACGAAAACATACAAAGTACCTACGTACTGCACGCTTTGGATCTTACCGTGCATCATGAAAAACACCTTTGGGTCGAAATCTTTGGGGTCCATTTTATCAGCGGTTTTCCACAAGTCTAACAACTGTTCTCTTGTGGCTGGATGGCGAAGCTGTCACAGACAACAGATACATTTAATAGAGGTTTCACGTCACTCACCATGCATCATGAAGAAAGCTTTAGGGTCAAACTGTTGGTCCATGTGGTCCTGTTTTTCCCACACCTCTTCCAGCTGTTGCTTAGAACCAGGGTGGTGCATCTAGTATCAGAGTAATAGCGTGAACAAAAATTATACCAATCGGATCTAGTGTATTGAAAATCATCTCAATTATTAATCAATTTCAACATGTCTAAAGCGAGTTTTCTCAAGAAGTTCATATGAAAGCGAATGGAATTAGACACACAGATCAAACATAGGGCTTGTGCATAAATCACGCGAGGTCCTATAGGGGGTAGAGGGGGTCCAAGAAAAAATCACGAAAGATCATACCAACTAAGACCAAACTAAGAAATATTGTGAATTATGCGGCGAGCGAACGTTAAAAGTTGAATGAGAAAAATACACGTAAGACTGCTAGAGGGGGTAGCCAAGAAACTCACCAAACATCACCAAGGGGGTTAAAAAGTAGCCGGAAAACCTAGCATGATTTATGCATGATGATTTATGATTTATAAGGAGATAAGAATGTCCTGATAATTTCTATACCACTGTGTTGTACGATGAGTATTCCTACCTGCTTAGGGCGGCACCCCATTTGACGACGGTTCATTGGCTTTAGCCGGTCCAAAATAGTCATATGTATAGAGCTTTACTTGACTGATTTATTCCGATCAGCATTCGACAATTAGGATAGCGCACGCAGGCACACTCTGTTTTTATGATGCAATTGGTAACAAAACTTGCGTCACTTGCGTC
>JALPQI010020953.1:0-27368 GCA_025490895.1 Thaumatotibia leucotreta
TGTAGTAAAAATAGTTTTAATAACGCAATAGAAAGTTTTTTTCAACATTTAATAAATATCTACCTCGTTTTAATTATTTTTTTATTTTATAAGTTTACCAGTAGCATAAACTTACCTGCAGTTGAGGTAATCAATTGTAAAACGTGATGCAATGCTATGTCATTTACTGGGACATCAATCCTATTTTTTCATAGTCATACTTTGCGACATTAAAAATATTGCCAGTCATTCACTGGTACAATTTGAGACATCGCGGAAAAGTGAAATTATAATGTAACAGTATTAGTTATATACAAGTTATTTTTCCAAATACATAAAGGAGGAACCAATCTATAAATTTGTATACACAATTAGTCTATATGTTTAACAATTACGTAGTTCTGTGCAAAACTGCATGAAATCTCTCCTTATAGTGTCATCCACTGGTACATTTACCTTAATACTAATAAAAGTAATAAATATGAATCATTTTGATTAAAAATGTAAGTGAACTCAAGGCTTTAAGTTGGTGATGAAACCAAGATTGTGTTCTAATAGTGTGTGATTATGAAATAATCAAACTTTTTGGGTTTGTTTATACTTTTTTGTTTTCTATTGGCGAACAGTATACAGTAAAGTAACTTCAGCATTCCTATCCTCTCCGTTAACTTTAAAACAAATTCTAATCGGGTTGAACAAGGGAACCTTGTTTGTTAAATCAGTATAGATCAAAAGTTTAAGGCAGGGTAGAGTAGGATGCCTTCACTCGTGAGAGTGGGAGTGACTTATGTAGACTTTCACTCTAGAACCATATCAAAATGAAGAGTAGTTAGAAGTGTCTTACAATCTGATTGATAATTAATTAGACATGGTTCCTGGGTGTCCTAGGATTCCAATTGGTTGAATGTGCAAGAGACATCCTAAGTCACTAATAACTTTACACAGACCGTATATATTAGTCATACTGAACAACTTTTAGTATGAGACCAACGCAGTAATGGCGAAAAGAAAAGACTTTCATACATGTGCTAAGATCGAGTGGTCGAGTGGTGCAGGCATCAGCCGCGAATGCTGAGCACGTGGGTTCGATTACCACCTGGGACGTTGGTGATCTTGATCGTTTTTTCTTTGGTATTATGACATCCAATATTTAGAACTTTCATACATTTTAAACACAAGACTCTCGTGAAACTCATGCATACTAAATAGTACATTACGACACAAGTGCGAAATCCGAAACGAGTGGCGATGTTTTAAAACATGACCGAAGAGAGGTTTTTTAATCGATACGAGTTACGAATTTCGTTTTTGGACGTGTCTCGTACGACGTTTTTCAGTAGAGATAGAGATCCAAAACTTCGGAGGGCCGAAGTGTTGGACCAGACGTGAAATGAGCCACTTCTCGCACTAGAGCCTAAAGAAGGCACCATCTGTACTAAAATAGTACATTACGACACAAGTGTCTCGTACGACGTTTTTTAGTACAGATGGCCCTCCGAAGTTTTGGACCTGACGTAAAATGACACACTTCTTGCACTAGAGCCTAAAAAAGGCACCATCTGTACTAAAAAATATATTCCACGTGGGTTTCTCACGTTTCTATGTCGAATAAGATAAATAACAAAATAACGTTTAACAAGAACGCAAATCATATTCAAAACGATACACAATTTTAGAAATTATAACGAACGTGAGACTCAAATTAGCACTAAATATTATAAAGATATAAGAAAAATAAAATATTTTAAAATAAAAATAAAACCGCCTTCAAAACTTCGCCCGAACTAAAAAGTAAAAAATAATTTTAGTTCCTACTTCTTAGGATTTCCTACCCAAACCTTTAAACCTTTTACCCTATTCATTGAAATAAAATATTATGACTAGGTGTCCTACAGATTTCTTAGAAGTAGGTGCCAAGCCAAATACGTTCATAGGTAGGTATAATTATAGTTATTAGATAGAGCTTTGTAACTTACTGTCACTCCGATTATGTTTATATCAACAGAATGATCTACTTCAGTCATTTTGATGAAAGCATATTAACCGGAGTGACAGTAAGTTACAAAGCTCTATCAAATACAGGCTTATACTCGCGAAGTGAACATATTTGGCTTGGCACCGACTTCTAAGAAATCTGTAGGACACCTAGTCATAATATTTTATTTCAATGAATAGGGTAAAAGGTTTAAAGGTTTGGGTAGGAAATCCTAAGAAGTAGGAACTAAAATTATTTTTTACTTTTTAGTTCGGGCGAAGTTTTGAAGGCGGTTTTATTTTTATTTTAAAATATTTTATTTTTTGCTTTTTAGTAGTGTAAAATCGTTATTTAGTACGCACTAAATACTTATAATTAGAATGTACTGCACTGTAATAGGCCAGAAAACCTGAACTGGATAACTTAAATATTCAAAGAATTATCCCATTATCAAGGAGATCTATCATCTGCAGGTATGAATAATTTCAAAGATTATAGATAACAGCCTTAGCATGCCTATATTATTTAAAGAATCACTAACCGCTAACCAACATGTCATAACTACTAAGCAAACACTTGAAGAGATCTCGAAAATGTATGACAGTTGTTATATTCAAAGAATTATCCTCCAACTCCTAATAGTTAAGGAGTTATACCTTTCGTCATCAGCTCACCAAAATGAGACTATGACCACCTAAAGGCAAATACTCAAATAGATTCCAAAATACATGAACTATGTTATATTTAAAGAATTATCCCCCAACTCCTAATCTCTAGGGAGTTGTACCTTCCATCATCAGCTCACCGACATGAAAGGATGACCACCTAAACGCAAATACTCGAATAGCTTCCAAAATACATGAAATATGTTGTATTTAAAGAATTATCCCCCAACTCCTAATCTCTAAGGAGTTGTACCTTTCATCATCAGCTCACCAATATGAAAGGATGACCACTTAAAGGCAAATACTCAAATAGCTTCCAAAATACACGAAATATGTTATACTTAAAGAATTATCCCCCAACTCCTAATTGCTAAGGAGTTGTACCTTCCATCATCAGATCACCAACTTAAAAGGTTCATGACTAGACGCAAATACTTGATTAGTCTTCTAAAATAAATGAAAAATGTCATGTGTGCCTACAACATTTGAAGAGTTCCCTCGATTTCTCCAGGATCCCATCATCAGATCTGAATTCGGTGACAATGGGACCAACTAGAAGGTATACCCTTTCAAACAAAAAAATAATTTTTCAAATCGGTCTACGCGTCTTCGAGTAATCGGGGAACATACATAAAAAAAAAAAAAGATTTCGACGAATTGTAAACCTCCTCCTTTTTGAAGTCGGTTAATAAAGTGCCTATCTAAATATTTAGCAAACGGGTTACTAACGTAATTGATGTCGATAATTGTTCGCTGTATTATATTACCAAGCAATTGCGTTGTACTTATCACATCATCACTATCATCAGCCTATCTCAGTCCACTGCTGGACGTACACCTCTACTATTAACCATGCGTATAGACGCATTAGGAGGTAAATGCCCATAATTGCCACGCTGAGCAAGCGAATTGGCGATCGCAGTAATGTGTGTACTATGATGACGTTGCTGCCCATCATCAATCAAATCAAAGGATATATTGGTTTAAACTATCACGATTATCACTCATAATTTAAAGACAAACGCGTCTTAATTGCGTAAACTTACGTTTAATTATATCCTGACGTTTCGGGCATGACGTTACACCCGTGGTCGCAGGCAGATTCCGATCAAGCAAGGTCGATTCAATCCCTTAATCGACTCTTTACGACACCCGCGGGAAGAGATGGGGTGGTGACAAATGTATTCTTGCTGCGTCACCACACGGCTGTACTTATCGATAAAAGTTAAATCGATGTTTAATTTTGTCAATCTCTAGTTCCTGCTAGAAAAATATCTGGGTATAATTATTATAAACACCACCCAGTACCCTTGCGAATATAACGCCCTTGGCAACAATTCGGTAGAGAGGTCAGCCGATAGCCAGAAAATTCCACATTTTTATCTTCATTTTACGAGACCCTATAGAAGGAATTGGAATGAATCTTGTTCCTTGTATATTTGTCGTTCGCTTACAGTGTTTATTTTATTCGGACGATGTCGGCATCCGTCAAGGGTCCTACAAGGGGTCTGTGTGTGGCCCAAGTATGAGCGCTCATTGGCGGACATAATAATTATTATGGAGGGTATCCGGACCACTTTTCTATAGTTCCATTTCTTGTTCATCCAACCTTCATCATCATAACCCATTAGTTTTTTCCATAACTCCAAATAGTCTATATTTATGGGCCAATCAACTTTCGATCGGCATATTTTCTCTCTGCTTCGTTACTTTTCATGAACGTACGTCAATTAATAATATACATACACTTACAATGAAAAACAGTTGGAACCCAAATGTATCGATGTAATGTTGTGTGGGGCCTAACGCATGTACAATTTTTAAGCATTTTTTCTAGCAAAGTTGATGAAATTATCACCTGCGTTACGGGACGAAATAGTGTCGAGCGAAAAGTTGATTGGTCCATATGTACCTGCTGGGACCGGTTCACGGATATCTTTTTTGTGCCCGTGAATAGGTTGCAGCAGATGTAACTACAACACAGCAAATTTCTCCAAAAGGCCTTTACGTGTTGGATCTAAGTCCCTGCGCAAGGCTACCAAATTCCCGGACGTAATAGCCCGTGAAACAAAGGAGATAATAATATAATGGTAGAATTTCTATAGCCTGCCCTCACCAAATACTTACCAAATGAACAGACTACGTACTTGGTTCCATGAAGCGAAGTATGCTAGGTATAAGGAAAATATTAAGATCGCATAAAAACCAGGTCATTAGCAGCAGAAACAAGGTGCAAGACATAACAACTATAATCAGAAGGCATGAATTGGAAAAGGCAGGCCTGCTACCGCGAACATCATACAAAAATAAAAATCATACAAAAGGTGGACTTAATGCTTCTCTACCAGTCAATGGAAAGAAAGAAAAAAGAAAGAAAAAAACATTTATTTATAACACAACATAGACATTAAAACATAAAATAAACGTAAATGTAAGTAAAAAACTAAGTGCCACAAAATGGTCTCCAATTCAGCTCATTGCTGGGCTCAAAGCACAGCCCAGCGCTGGTCTTCCATTGGAGCCATTAGTGAAGTCACGTTTGGTAGTCAAGGCAGTCAATCATTGGGCAAAACAGATACGATAATTTATTTAGATAATTTATTAGAATGTATATATCTAAAGATTGCTAACCTTCAGATCTCTCAACACTTAGACCACTTAACAGAGTTCCGTTTCACGACCCTATCACCCCCTCCCCCCTTTTCTGTCCTTGTCTTAACGAGTACTATCAGGGACATTCAATCAATGGCTCCGATTTTGCATCTTTGGAAAACAGCGTCTTACAGTAACAAAAGACGTTTATTGAACTAGGAGGTAGGTACCGTAAAACCGACTAACTTTAGTCCTAACGCTCCCAATAATGGTCCAAAACTTGATACAATATCTTTCGAACGTATTGTGAAAACACAAATCAAATTAGTTATTAACTAAATATTTTGATTTAATAATAATAATAAATATGCTTTATTGCCCCACAAAGAAAGAAAACAATGTACAGAACAAAGGTCGCTTCTATTCCATTTTCATAAATTATTAGTTTTATTCGCCCGTTTTCATATAAAAAGCAAGCTTGGCCTTACTTATCGACCTGTAATATAATAAATACTACTCGGGTTAAACATACGTTGTCAGGCACTTTCAAAGCTATAATATGAATTATGTTTTAATTTATCGCTCTTATTAGATTTACACTCTGTATAACTGGTGCAAATTAAATAATTTTCTAGAATTAAGCCATTTCCTATATCCGTCCACGACTTAACGAGACTTAAAGTTTGCTAAAAATCCCTTGTTCATAAAAATCATAAACGATTCGTAACTTAGGGAGCCACTAAATATTATCTGTCCCTTTCAGTTTTATTAATATCTATAAGAAAGAAAAGGACAAACAATACTTAGCGGCTTGCTAAATTAAAAGACGTTTATGAATAAGGGGCTAGTTTTTAAATACGCAGCTATAAAATTCTTAATCGAACAAAATGCACACTTACGTACATACGACGTTACGTAAAACTGTCATATTGCGCTAAAGTGAAAGGGGAACTTATAGTAAGTAAGTTCATTAATTTCGCTCACTACGAGTATCGGGGGTGTAACTCAGTGGTAGAGTGTCTGCTTCGCATGCTGAAAGTCCTGGGTTCAAATCCCAGCACCTCCAAACCGTTATTCTTTTTTCGTTTCATTCTTCTCTTTGATTTTTTCTTGGTTTATTAGCTGTTTTTTAGCCAAATCCCAAAAAATTATATGTTCAGCTTGCTTTGACAAATTATAAAATATATTGTCGGGAATTTTATACAGCGTGGGTATTTGATACGGGAGAATAAATAATCCAGCCATAATACGACTATCTGATGCTACAAACAAATTGTATTAGATGATCAATTAGTAAAATTTTGTTGCTAATTATGTGTACATAATGATTTTTCTAAAGTGCTACCCAGCAGCTATATAATTGTCCCGTCCAAGTCGTCCGACTAACATAACACTTGTATGACATTTAGATACTTTTTTCTATGTTAATTAATGTAGCTACCAGTGGATGCAATACATTGCGTGCTATTTTGTATGAAAAAAATACCTTAATTTCCTAAACAAATTTATTAAATGTAAACGGGGTCCCTAAGTCCGATAGTAATCGCCACTAAAATATTCGCCCGTATCAAATACACACGCTGTATACTATTGATAAAAATATTAGTACATTGTGCATCAAGGGAGGTAAGTACGGAATTACTAACGAGAGTTTTATGACTCGAGTTAGTATTCCGCTTACCGACCGTGATGCATATAATGATTTTCATACTTCGTACTGACATTTCTATTACACCCTAGGGAATTTCACTTTTCTATTACTCCCGCTACGCGCGCAAGCAATGGCGCGCTTAGACAGCAAGTGTGATGAAAAATATGTTAATATAGCCAATTTCTGAAGCAAAAAAATGTATCCGTGCGCTAGTAGAAAATGAATAAAATGTCAACAAATCAAACTTGCATTATCTTATAATGGCCACATTTACCTCCTATGTAATGGCGTCCATACTCAAAGGCAATAGGAGAGGCCTTTGCTTGATAATGAAGACCTAGGCTCTCCGAAACATGGCGTGCGTAGTGACTAAACACACGTGAGTTTATCCGTTTAATTATAATATATTTAAAAGTACAGGGTGCTTAGCCAAGTTGCCAAGCGCTAGCGCTTAGTAGCGTACCGTAGTTTTCCCTCTCTGTCACTCTTTTATATTAGAGCGACAAAGACAGTTAGCTGCGATTGACGATTAAGCGCTAGCGATTGGCAACTTGGCTAAGCATCCTGTTTTATGAAGGAGATGAAAGGTAGATCCTCTCACGATGAACTTTGCAATATGTCGGTTGCATCTTTAAAATACGAACTAGCAAACTACTTACGATATCCATTTATATTCCAACCCGCTCTCTTGATACCGGGTGAACATCCTCTGTTATCTTATCTTATCTTATATAATATTCTATTATATTTTCATGTAAACTCAACCTTGTATGTGTAACATTTAGGTACACATTGAAACGTAAATATTTCTATACGTTTAAGACAAACTGAAGTATACTTTAACGAAAAACGAATACAGTCTTCATTTGTTTACCTTTTTCTTGATGTTGTTTATATCTGAAAATATGTATACATTTAAGAATGTATCTCTAAAGCTGAAGGTTGAAAATCGTTAATATATTTTTGGAGTTATAAGGTTTCTTGATGAAAGTTTGTAATTTTGCTTATTTTTAGAAAAATGTTTTGTAAATATTCAGACCACGTCTCGTTCAGTTTACAAGGTGGAACATAAAACAACATCGCAATAAAGTAATATACTTACACTTCAATAAAATATTAGAGTCCTTTTGCCAACACAGATATCTGACTATTTTATGCATACTTAACTCAATAACAGTAAGAGTTAAGATACTAGTTTCTTAGGCAAATTGATTATTTTTGACCTAAATAAGCTTCCTTTTAATTTAACGGAAATCAATAAAAACACGGTGTATTATACAGATTTTCACATTCAAATGTAAAGCGGGCCCTTAAACAGCGGTGTGGTCGCACCTTTAAACGCGAACTTTGGAAATAATTAGAAATGTTTAAAACCCCAACACAAAGTTTCTGATTTAAATTTACATGGATAATACAGAGGTGGCTTTTAGCTACGCTTTCATAACTTTTGTATGGAATATATTTCATTATGAAAGTTTAAGGTTTCATATCTATTATTTTACACTTTATGAAATGAAATATTTATTATGCACAGATTTAGGTACAATTGAGATGACAATAGATAATAATTATATTTGATATCTCAAAAGCCATGCATAGCTCCAGAACCTACTTCACCGTTGTTATGGGGGACTTCAACGCGAAACTGGGCAAGAGAGATGGTGACGAGCTGAGGGTGGGGCAACTTGGGGTTGGACGTCGGAACCACCGGGGCCATCTGCTGGCTGGTTTCTTGGAGAAGGAGGGACTCTACATGATGAACTCCTTCTTTAAGAAACGCGAGCACAGAAAATGGACTTGGATGAGTCCCGACGGTGCAACTAAAAACGAGATCGACTTCATCATGTCGACGAAGAGACATATATTCAACGATGTTTCTGTGATCAGTACGGTTAAAACCGGAAGCGATCACCGCTTGGTAAGAGGCACGTTGAATATATGTCCTAAGCTAGAACGCTCGCGACTGATGAAGTCTACGCTCCGTCCTGCACTCCATCTTCAAAACCCCGAGAACTTTCAGCTGGAACTCCAAAACCGTTTCGATTGCCTAGGCGATGATGTGGACGTATTCAACGACGGGTTTGTGGAAGCTGTCCATAGCGCTGGGTCTAAGTTTTTTAAGGCCCAACGGACAAATAAGACCAGAAAGCTCTCAGACTCCACTCAGGAACTAATGGAAAAAAGGAGTGAACTGGTTCTACAATCCTCAGTTGATGCGACTTTATACCGGCAGCTCAACAGACAGATCTCTAAGTCCCTCAAACGCGATATGCGCCAATTCCGTACCAAGTATATAGAAGAAGCCATCGAGCGGAACAAGGGCTCTAAAGTTTTTGCAAGGGATCTGTCTGTTGGGCAAAGCCAGCTCGCCAAATTAAAGACTGAGGATGGTAGAATCGTCACATCCAAATCTGAGCTGCTGACTGAGATAGAGGGTTTTTATGGACAGCTGTACACGTCAACTAGCAGACCCGAAGTTGATCTAGCGGAAGACCTAAGAGCTAGACTGACCCGACACTACACAGAAGACATCCCGGACATCAGCCTGTGCGAGATTAGAATGGCTCTTGAACAGCTCAAAAATAACAAGGCGCCTGGGGAGGACGGAATTACAGCTGAGCTTCTGAAGGCGGGTGGTAAACCGGTCCTTACGGCTCTTCAGAAGCTGTTCAATTCCGTCTTACTGGAAGGGAGAACGCCAAAGGCATGGAACAGAGGTGTGGTGGTACTGTTCTTCAAAAAAGGTGACAACGCTTTATTGAAGAACTACCGACCCATATCACTTCTGAGCCATGTCTATAAGCTGTTTTCAAGAGTCATTACGAATCGTCTTGCACGCAGGCTTGATGACTTCCAGCCTCCCGAACAAGCCGGTTTCCGAAGAGGCTTTAGTACCGTAGACCACATCCATACGCTTCGCCAGGTTATACAGAAGACCGAAGAATATAACCTGCCCCTCTGTTTAGCGTTTGTGGACTACGAGAAAGCCTTCGATTCGATCGAAACCTGGGCTGTACTACAGTCTCTCCAACGGTGCCAAGTCGACTACCGCTATATCGAGGTGTTGAAGTGTTTGTACGAGAGCGCCACAATGTCAGTCCGACTCCAAGACCAGAGCTCGAAGCCTATTCTGCTGCAGCGGGGAGTTAGGCAGGGAGATGTCATCTCCCCTAAGCTGTTTACCGCTGCACTGGAGGATGTCTTTAAGACTCTGGACTGGAGAAGGCTGGGTATCAACATAAACGGCGAGTACCTCACTCACCTTCGATTCGCTGACGATATAGTAGTCTTGGCTGAGACCTTGGAGGACTTAAGTACTATGCTCGTTGACCTCAGTAAAGCCTCCGAGCGAGTTGGTCTTAAAATGAACATGGATAAGACGAAAATCATGTCAAATTCCCATGTAGCACCAACTCCCGTAATAATCGGAGACTTTACACTCGAAGTTGTAGACGAATATATATACCTAGGACAAACTATCCAGTTAGGTAGGTCCAACTTCGAGAAAGAGGTCAATCGTCGAATCCGACTCGGTTGGGCAGCGTTCGGGAAGCTACGACACATATTTTCGTCCAATATTCCGCAGTGTTTGAAGACGAAAGTCTTTGATCAGTGTGTGTTGCCAGTGATGACATACGGTACTGAAACGTGGCCGCTTACAATGGGCCTCATAAGAAGGCTCAAAGTCACCCAAAGGGCAATGGAGAGGGCTATGCTAGGAGTCTCTCTGCGTGATCGGATTAAAAATGAGACCATCCGCAGCAGAACCAAAGTAACCGAAATAGCTCTCCGAATCGCTAAACTGAAGTGGCAATGGGCGGGGCACATTGCGCGTAGAACCGATGGCCGTTGGGGCGGGAAGGTTCTTGAGTGGCGGCCACGTACCGGAAGGCGTAGCGTGGGTAGGCCCCCCACAAGGTGGACTGATGACCTGGTGAAGGTCGCAGGAGTCCGCTGGATGCGGGTGGCGCAGGACCGGTCATTGTGGCAATCTTTGGGAGAGGCCTATGTTCAGCAGTGGACGTCTTTCGGCTGATATGATGATGATGATGATGATGATACATTGACGTACACTGATGGAATCACTAAATCTACCTTACAGGCATGCATAATGTTAACTTATAGCTAATTTTACAACTACGTATACAGGGTGTTCGTGAGTAATTGCTTTAACTTTAACATCATGTTTGGTTCGTTAAAACAAACTATGTGACTATATCACATTTTGTTAAACTGTAAAATTTTTTTTTTACTATTTCATATAAAATAAATATATGTTAAGTTGAAGACCATTGTAAAAGGTACTTTTGAGTTAGGCAGCAGTTAGTGTCAATTGATGACAGGTTGAAATTCTGTAAATGACAGCACATTAACAATTTAGCTCCGTGTTAGCTACTTTGCTTATAAAACAGAGGGTCCCGGATTCAAACCCTGCTACAACTATTATTTTTTTATTTTTGTTTTTCATTCATTTTTATGTGGCGTAGTGAAAGATAGTTTATTCGTATTTATTTTCATTATACAAACAAATGTTTGCGAACTGTCTAAATTTTAAAATAATATTTTATTTTTTTATCTTAACTTTGAGTTTTCGACATAAGTACCTAGTACCAGTGTCGTGGCGTTAAGAATTATTAGGGACTAATTCTTAATCACCCGGAAGTGGACAAGCTGGTGGGAACCAAGTAGTTTTAGACGCCACGTCACTGATAGTCGTAAGGTATATTTAACCAAAAATGAAATTACAGTTTTAGTATATTAATAATAATTACATGTATTTACAAACAAAAAAACACAATCCTGTATAATAATCCTACAAATAAAATAAAATTATCCCCTTTTTCGTATTACCTACAAAAACATTTTTACAAAGTCAAAACTACCTACAGGGCATTTTCGAAGTGACCGCCTTCCTTCTCCAAACATATGTTCCACCGTGCCCGTATTTCGCGGTTTAGATTGACATTAGTTGCACGCATTGCGTCAGCTTCTTCCCGAATTCGTTGCAACAAATGTTCTCTTGTCGCCACTGGTTTTGAGTACACTTTTTCTTTTAAGGTACCCCAGACATAAAAGTCTAGGGGGGTTAGGTCAGGAGACCTGGCGGGCCACGCAAGAGTTGGACTGCCGCGACCAATCCAACGCCCATCAAAGTGCTCATTTAAATACCGCCGAACACGAGCAGCGAAATGTGCGGGTGCTCCGTCATGCTGGATCCAATGCGTCCGCAGTTTTTCCAGTGGAACATCTTCAAACCATTCCAAATTGTGTAAATTCTGTAGAAATTCCAAGTAATTGTCACCATTCAGTCGATTTGGAATCTCCACTGGTCCAATGAGGCGATTGTTTAATTACTCCTGCCCACATGTTTACGGAGAACTCATATTGGAACGAACACTCCCTCGCCATCTTTGGATTTTGCTCAGCCCAATGGTGATAATTTTTTGAATTTATTATTCCTGCCCTTGTAAATTGAACCTCGTCCATCCACAGAATTTTAGAGATAAGTTGTGGGTTTTGTATTAATAATTCATTTGATCTTTGGCAGTAAGCAATTCGTGAGAAATTGTCCCGTGGCAGAAGCCCTTGCACTTTGCGGTAATGGTAAGGATGCAGACCGTATCGCTTCCATAAACGCCAGACTTTGACGTGTCCTATGTTAAAAATACGACCTATTCGTCTTGTGGACAATGTCGGGTCTTCAATGATTAAATTCATTATATCGATTTCGTCCTGCACGTCTAAAACGATGCCACGTTCCCTTGGCGTTGAACGTAGACCTATCTCACTGAACCGTCTATGTATACGTACCTGCAACAGCAATAAACGTGGGTTAGGTATAAAGAGACATATAAATTTGAAGTAGCTAGGTATAAATAAGGTATACGAAAACAGCTAATTACTTACATTCGTAAAAGTATAAGGCTGCGGTGTACGTCGATTGGGATATCGAACTTGGTACACTCTTGCTGCTTCTGCGGCATTTCCATTACACAAACCGTTAACAAAATGTATGTCGGCCCCTTCTTGGGCCGTATAATTTACACGTGGCATCAATGGAAGCACAGATATTATTTTACAAATAATTATTTCTTTGAAAATAAACAACAATAATAAAATGACAATTTGATGTGACATATACAAGTCAAATTAAAACTAATCTTAAACGAACTCCTTTATTTAAAAGTGAATGTAGTACATGACGAGAACTGAAGCTCTTTACTTACAAAATAGAAGAAAATAGTATTTGGTTATGTTGTATTAAGAAGACTTTACAATGGTTTAATGTAATTAAGTGAGAAAATTAAGATTTTGAATAATTTAAAAACGGTTCGAGTTAGGATATTAGTTTCTAGGCACAATTAACTTTATTTGATGTAAAGAATCTACCCTTGAAATTAAAGCAATTACTCACGAACACCCTGTATTCTAAAAATTCAATTACTCTATAAAAACATTTGTGTACGAGCCATTTCTTTAAAGCTTTTTGAAACTTTATAAAGGTTAAATCTTTAATTTCGTCTGGCACATTATTGTAAATTTTAATGCACATAAAATATGAGTTTATAAATATTTTATGTCGTATTAAACCAAACAAAAACCCTTTTCTTTGGTATATGTGACTTTAGCTGGGTAAAAGGACTTTATCGACGATGGCGCTTATGGCATTACGTTCGTAAGTTTGTATACAGTGTGTTTCCATGACCCGGGCTTTTACGAAAATGGGTAATAATACGCATTACTAGCAATCGTTTTCAAGTATTAACATTTGACAAATAATTGAATTGACCGTGCAATTAATTTTATTTCCTCCGAACGATCAATGTAACGGTCGGTACTGCTTAGTTGTCAAACGTGAGTCGCTGCGATCTGTCATTGTCAAGTGCAAATGAACGATTCATTTTGAAGTACATTGCTTCTCAATTAAATTTTCTTAGAAAGTTAATTACTTTTAAAATTAGCATTTTGAATCGAATGTTCACGGTTAGGCTAGAAATTTACATCGCAATCCTCGGTTTCGATAAAAGCCAGTATCATAGACAGACTGTATAATGCAACGCCGCGAGAAGTAAGCGCCATCGACAATAAGCTCCCTTTAGCCAGATAACGTCATATATGACATCTATTTTTATAGTGTTAGCTTATTTAAAGTCCCACTGCTGGGCAAACGCCTCCCGTCTCTTCCTGCAATCGTCTGTTAATTTTCCAGTTTCCTTCACTTTCCGTCACACGCGTCCATGGGCCCGTTTCTCGAAAGCATGTAACTTGTAATACAAGTGGAAGTCTCTTTTTGACACTATTAATTAGATAAGGACTTTCGCTTGTATTACAATTTACAAGCTTTCGAGAAATAGGCCCCATGTCGTCCCGCCATCTCTTTGGTCTGCCTTTCTCCGTTGGCCATCCTGTGGCTTCCAGTCAGGATTACTAGTGTTACTATTACTACGTAAAAAACACAAATCAAATTATTTAATAAAATAACACAATAGTACATTACGACACAAGTACGAAAAACAGGAAATACTAAACGAGTGGCGATGTTTTAAATCGACACGACTTACGAATTTCCTTTTTGCACGTGTCTCGTCTCGTACGACGTTTTTTAGTACAATTGGCCGTCCGAAGCTTGTACCTGACGTAAAATGAGCCACTTCTCGCACTTGAGCCTAAAAAAGGCACCACCTGTACTAAAAAAATGTAGTTTATACTTTATTTGTGATTGACGAATCAAACTTGCTGTTTAATCTAAAAGTGGACTAGTACAGTCAAGTGCAAAAATAAGTATCGAAAGAATCCGCTCATAAATATGTTACGACGTTCTTATTACACAGAATTAGAGTGCACTGGGACATATTTTTGAACATTTTTGTATACACTTTATTTTGTCTTTGACTGTAGAGAATTCTTTCCGGCATTAAATCCATCAGGTAGTTTCCTATAAAGACGTAGACCAAAATTAATCTATAGGTACATGTAATTAAGCTGTAGAGGGTCGAAAGTGTCAACATGGAAGAAATTTAGAAAAAAATAATAATTGGAGAGGTCTTTATATCGATAATGTATCACAATTTTTCTTGTCTGTTTGTCTGTTTATTAGACTGAGCATCACGAGAAAACGGCTGGATGGATTTAAATGAAATCTTCACCATTTGATTCCGAACTGAGCATATAAAGATTTAAAAATATCTATGTTATCTACTTATCTATCACCAGTAAAATTGGCACCATAATATTTTACCTCAGCAGTTAAAACGTTGATGCGGAAAATTGTACATTTCCACACGGCGACAAGATATTGAAATATGGCGGACGCCGAGCGGGAGCGAGACGGGTGATCGGCCGATGCAGGTGCTCGGAAACCGATTAAAATGATAAAGCGATGCGCTCACGGCTTCCAACAGATATAGTTTTGCTGGAAAAGGTATAGTCCATTTCGAATCATCATCATCATCATCATCAGTCTATGATAGTTCACTGCTGGACCTGGCCTCTCTTATTAACTATGCGTATAGACGCATTAGGAGGTAAATGCCCATAATCGCCACGGCGATCGCAGTAATGTGTCCACTATGATGACGCTGCTGCCCATCATCAATCTTCAATCAAGTATGGTCAGTGACACTTCAATCCCTTAGTCGACTCTTACGACACCCGCAGGAGAAGTTGGGGTCATTTCAAATACGAAGGCCCAATGCCACTTGTCATTTAATTGGTCCACTACAAATTGGCACGTGTCGTACACCGATGCATGCAAAAAATATCACGCCACAAAAGGGTCTGGCCAGGTATCTTTTGTTATCACTGATCGTATTGTTGGCGCCTCATGATTTTGTCAAGTGGAATCGGGCTTTCGTATTTGAAATGGACAATACAAGGTGTATTCCTCGAGAATGTCGGATACGTGACAATGTTCTTAGCGTACCTACATCAGAAAGTTAGGAATAAAATTTTTGGTGTGTCTTAATTTTATAAGTGGGTGTTTGAAATATTTGTTGCTTGGTCATAGCTGTCCATATATTTAAGAATCTATAATATACTGAATCTGCCTATTATATATATCGTCGCCTGGTACCCACATCACATCACGAGCCATAATGGAGCTAACCGTGGGAGTAGGTCGATTTGTGTAAGATGTCCCAAGATATAAAAAAAAAGATTTCCTAGCTTCGAGACTTTAAGCCTTGAAGTGTTTTAGGCACTGGTCTCACTGTGAGCTACTAAGCTATGAACTATGAGCTATAAACACGAACATAAGATACGCAGTCAAGTGTAAATAAAAGAGACACGACGATACTCGCCCAGCGGTGATAGCTGATAGCAAGCTGGGCGAGTATAGCCGTGTCTCTTTTATTTACACGGAATTGCCGTATCTTTTCTTCGTGTTTATAGCCGATAGTCCATAGCTTAGTAGCTGGCGGTGAGACCAGTGCCAAACACAACAGCCATTTCCAGCACAAGAATATCACTGCGATTTAATCTTTCATCCCGCTACATATTGCCTCTGTTGAAATTGTTCAAACGTCCGGAGTGACAAATGTGTTCGCGTTTTTTAATTGTTCCAATGTGGGCTTTGGAGATTTGGGTAAATGGGTTCAAGTTTGAAAAAAGAGATGGCTATTTGGTAAATTTTATTTGGAGCAAAATGAGTTTGATATAAGTTGTTACATTATACTTGTATCACATCATCAGCCTATCTCAGTCCAGAGCTGGACGTAGGCCTCGCCTATTAAGTATCCGTATAGATGGATTAAATACAAATACAAATAATTTATTCGTGGAAAATATAAGAAGCATCATCTTCTTCTTCTACCTAGCGTTATCCCGGCCTTTGCCAGGGTCCGCTTTCCTGCTACATTTCCTCCACTTTGCGCGATACTAGGCATCTTCTACTGTAAGCCCATTCACACTCATGTCAGCCTTCACGACATCTAGCCCATCGCTTCTTTGGTCTGCCGCGGGGTCGGGGGCCGTCAAGGGCTAGGTTAAGGCACATACTCGTATTTCCTACGTAGTCAGGTAGCCTACGACACACACAAATATAACAAGCATGACCGACAAATTAATAGGAGGTAAATGCCCAGAATTGCCACGCTTGGGCAAGCGGATTGACGATCGCAGTAAAGTGTCTATTATGACGCTGCTGCCCATTATCAATCGTCTATCAACGAATGGTCAGTGACACTTTAATCCCTTAGTCGATTCTTATGAGTACCACACCCGCGGGAAGAGTTGCAGTGATGACAAATGTATTCTTACTGCCCTCACCACACGGCCACGGCGGTTTTAAAGGAACAGTCCAGGAATAATGCTTGACAATAAATTTCAATGTAGCCTATAAACAAGCCAAATAAACAGTAATAAATCAGGTAGCAATTTTCTGCCGGACACAGCGCTCCGGGAAGATAATATACGCCGTGCAATAATGATGTATTGATGACTGGCTACCCGTTATTATAATAATTTAACGCCGGAAAGTGGTAAATTGTGAGGACATAAATAATTAGGGTAAGGGTTGATCAAAAAATTTTACATAATTACGGCCTTAAACAAAATAAAAATCACGATCGCGTCAATTGTGTTACGAAAGTTAGTCACAAGTATAATTATATTCATCAACCCTGATGTAAAGTGTTCGAAACGTCAGGATGAAGTTAATTTTTTTTTATACCACGTCGGTGGCAAACAAGCATACGGCCCGCCTGATGGAAAGCATTCACCGTAGCCTATGGGCGCCTGCTACCCCAGGGGTGTCACATGCGCGTTGCCGACCCAATAAAAACTTGTACACTCCTCTTTTGAAGAACCCCATACCGTAGTCCAACGGGAAAACCTCGGCAGGGAGCTCATTCCACAGACAGACCGTCCGCGGGAGGAAGTTCCTCTGAAACCGCACGGTGCGCGACCATTTAGGTTGCAAGGTGTGAGGATGAGCGCCCAGTCGGTGGCGAGCGGTGCGATGATGAAAAGTGGACGTTGGCATCATGTCGAACAGTTGTTCAGAGCACAGCCCATAATATAATTATATAAAATTAATTAATATACGCGAGTTTATCCGTTTTCATAGTTTTATTTCATAAATACTATTAATTAAATCTAATAATTAGATCAATTATACGCCCTATAAACTGATTGAGGTTATACTGGGTATAATATGTAGTTTACATTTAAATATCTACTCCATAATTATTTTATAACTTGTTTCTAGAAATGGTACAAAATAATTGAAATGTCAAAACGCTCTAATGCATACCTGACGGAATTCTGTCAATCTAAATTATTTAATCGAAATATTATCGCTTTGGAATTCAAATAATTATAATTACATATTGTGGTCAGTGCTTTCATCAAACATTTGCGATGCTGTGGTTTTGTTCATATGTAAGTACTTATGCAATATTGTAATCGAATGCTGAAATCAAATCAGCCTCCTAGCTTGGTAGGGACTCTGCCTACGAATTTGAATGTTCCGGGTTCAAATCCCGGCGAGGGCATTTGTGTATTTATTTATCACAAACATTTGTTCCTTGGTCATGGCTGTCTATGTATTTAAGTATCTATATCGTAGCAAAACTCACTATAAAAACTGTCACTACTCTTAGCAACCCCTTATGTCAGTATTGAATCAGAACTTTCAAGTTACTTAGTGAGTTTTGGTTGTCAACCGACGATATTGTTCTATTTATTATATACATCGTCGCTTGGTACCCACATCATAAGCCTTTTGAGCTTACCGTGGGACTAGGTCGATATGTGTAAGGTCCCAAGATATTTATTTAATGAAAATAAAATAAGTAAAAAAAGTTTTAAGTTAAACGGTTTTTATTGCACCAAAAACTAGAAAATAAAAAATATTTGTAACTAACCGTAGATGCTACTTTCTGTAGATTAGTCACGTGAAACTATTATCACTGTAGTCTTCCCAAGTCGGATGCTGAAAGCCACGTTTAGCCTCTATGTCAGTGGATTAAGCGTTACCTAATCGGAAACTTTTACCAAACTGAAATAAAAACGTGGGGCGTACGCAATTGTGATTGAGTCACTGTCATGGGGACTTGACACGAGTTCCAAATTTCATTGATTTTGGTGTAGTAGAAGTGGTCGAAAAATCATTTACAAGATTTGAAGCATCGACGACAGGTTGATACGCGGTGAAGTTAATAAAAACCGTTTAAAAACAGACAACTTTTTTTGTGTAATTGTTTTTTTTAACGGTGGTTTCAGGATTTTATAACGAGATTTCTAAATTAAAGTATTGCATTCTTTCTTTGAATCAGGATTATCTTTAACATAAAATTTACCATATATCGCACATAACATAACAATTAAATCTACTCAGTAACAAATTATAACATAGATTATTTCAAGAATGCTATTTAGTAATATCACCTTTAAGAAGTAAAATAAATGACAAATAAAGGTTTTTTTAAGTTTTCTGTTTTTAACGTGACCATCAGCATTCAATTACTAAATAGTTGTTAGTGAAGTAAAAAAAACAGATCACGTCTACGAGGTCACCCTGTAGAAGACCTGTAGTTTTTTTTATGAACATGCTATATATTACTACTCCACAACAGACGATTTAAAAGTGTTTGTTATTACATATGTCTACGTGATTGAAGAATTATTTAAAGATTAGTTTGTCGTTTTCTTCAAAATATAAATCATGTAAAGTCTCAAGTCAGGTGCGAATGGTCTGTTCAGAAATGCTAATGGATTTGTTTGTATCTCGTTACTGTTTTAATTGATCGGTCCTTCGAACCAGATCTTAGCTGTACTGTCGAAACGAAAACTGTTAGAGTGGAATCAAAATCAAGTTGGGTAAATTGCTAGTAACTGGCTGCTCTCCAATAAATGGACACTTTATATAAAATTGACATAGAGTTCATTTTGCTTATAAATAGAATTCATTTTAAATGATGTGTCAATGTCAATCACTCCCTCTCTTATTTTAAAGACAAACGGGTCTTAATCGCGTAAACTTACGTCTAAATAAGATAAGATAAGATAAGATATGTTTATTTCTCAATAGCATTACATTAATTTTTGCTAAAACTAACAAAAATATGCATACATACTAAGATCGTCAAAAACATTTTACAAAGAGGTACTTTATACATTTATCATGCTACATAAAATTCAATTATTATTATTTTTATTTTTATTACAAATAATTTTCAATTTTTTTTTTTTTTTAGATAGGGGAAAATAAACATGTCAACTATACTCGTTAGTAAAATATTCTTTTAAACTATAGAGTGTCTTATCCAGCAACAACTGTTTTACTTTACGATGGAAGGAATTTATGTTAGGCTCAGCCTTCAATTTTTTCAGCAATTTATTGTATAGTTTCTGCCCCATTACTATAGGAACTTTTTTCGCCATTTGTAGCCTGCATTTAGTTTGTTTAACATTATCAGGGAATCTAGTTGGGCGTTGGCTTACATCGCCTACACGAATAAATTCACTCGGGTTATTTCTTACATACATAATAACTTCTAAGATATATGTTGATACCATAGTCAGTATTCCCAGTTTCTTAAAATGTTCTCTACAGCTTTCCTTGTAGTCTGCATTGGCCAGGATTCTAATTGCCCGTTTTTGCAGTTTTAGAATACGTTCAAAATCAGTCGAACTACCCCATAATATTATCCCATACGACAGAATGGAATGTATATATGAAAAGTAAGCTTCTTACAGGTGATGGTTTGAGATAAAGGGTCGCAACTGTTTAAGGATATATATTCCTTTAGCCAGTTTTCCACTTACAGAACGCACATGTAATTTCCACGACAATGTTGGATCCAGATTGAAACCAAGTAGTTTCACTGATTGAACACTTTCAATTATTGTGCCATTTGTCAGAGGTATTACCGTAGTTTAAGTATCCCTTTGCCGAGGGTGGAATGTCATTATATTTGATTTCTCAGGATTTAGTTTTAGTCCATTAATTCGGAACCACCACTGCAACTTTTCCAAGATTATGCTTATTTTATTGATTAATTTGTCATCATGTTCATCTTTAACAATAATTGTTGTATCATCTGCATATAATATTATTTCACCATCTATGTCAAGTTTATCGATATCATTTACAAATAATGAAAATAAAATGTTGCCTAATGATGACCCCTGAGGTACGCCAATTGTCGTTGATTGTGCTTTTGACCTATAGAACTTTCCACTGGCTTTTATTTCTACAGTCTGCTTCCTTTCTGATAGAAAAGATTTTAATAATTGTGAACTTTTATCTCTAATGCCATATGTCTTAAGTTTAGCAAGTAACAAGGAATGATCCACCGAGTCGAAAGCTTTTGATAGGTCTAAAAATATTCCAGCAACTTTTTGCTTATTTTCTAGGCAATTTATGACACATTCTACGAACTTTTGTGTCGCCGCCGTGGTGGAACGACCTGGTCTATAAGCGTACTGCGCATTTGACAGAGCGCCGTTTTGTTCGACATGCTTTAGAATGTCATTTGCCATTATAGATTCAACCAATTTCGATAGTGTAGGAACAATAGTAATAGGTCTATAATTTTCTACATCGGTTTTGTCGCCCTTGCCTTTGTAAATAGGACACAGACGAGTATTTTTAAGAGATAGAGGATAGCTAATGGAGCATAAAATGCTATTTACCAGATACGTCAGTTGGTCTGCCAGGACATAAATAATATCAAATAGAATATTTCCCGACATTTCATAGATGTCTTTTGTGTGAGACTTCGATATTTTTAATTTAGCTAGTTTTACTAGCTCTATTGTAGTAATTTGGGAAAAAATTTGAACATTTTGGATTTCCGAGGTATTCAAAGTAAGTTGAGCTATTGCCTGATCTCTGTCCGGGCTGTTACTAATAGCAAGATCATTACCTACATGTATCAGGTAGTCGTTTATGTAGTCCGGTATTTTGTTGTAGCAAATAGGCTCTCTGGTTTTCTGATCTGTAAGATTCCAGTTATACTCTTGCACGGCATTATTTGTTTCTTCTTTTATTATTTGCCATATCTCCTTTTTCGGGTTTTTTGATTTTATAAGGCGTTCTTCAGTATGCTTCCTTTTCATGCCCATAAGCGAGGCTTGAATTTGTTGCTTCTTCCTGCATATACTCTCCTTGATGTTAATTTGTGGATATTGTTCACGGAAAAGATAAAGATCATCTATTTCACGTTGTAGACCACAAACAGATTTAGATATCCATGGGATACGGTTTTCATTTTTCATTCGGATTACCTTTAGTGGCATATGCATATTCATTGTATGTACTATTTTTCGGATGAAGTTATCAACAGTAGTGGATTCGTAGGACAAGTGGAGCTCATCCCAATCGTAAGACATCATTGCTTCACATAGATTTATAATGTTGTCTGCACTTAGCCTGCGCTTCTCAACATAAATGTATTTTGGTTTATTATGTTCCAATATGTGCAAATGGGCCAATTGGGCATCATGGTCAGATATTTCTGTTTGCAATGGTTCTACGCTTATGACGTCTTTGTGAATATTCGTAATGAGGCAGTCTATCGATGTCTTGGAATTGCCGTCAACTCTGGTTGGAAAATCAATTACATTTTGTAAGTTACATGAGGTCATTAAATCGATTAAGATTAGTTTATTGCTGGACTCAACACTAAAGTTTACATTACAGTCGCCCATTATCATTACTGAGCAATTTTTGTATTCATTACAGAGCAGTTGACATAGTGCTTCTAACGTATCAATCATCTTATTATAGTCACCCTTTCCCGTTCTATAAATCCCAATAACTATTAAATTTACAGGTGTTAGTTCAATTTCTATTGCGCATATTTTACAGTGGTATTCTATAGCAAGGTCATCTATATCCTTACATGTTTTAAATTTAACGTCTTTTTCTGTGAAAATAGATACCCCCCATGTATACGTTCTTTGCGAACAAAGTGATTGGCATGGTTATACCCAGGAATGACGATACAGTTAACATCGTTAATACTCAACCATGACTCTGAGATAATAAATAAATAAATAATAATAATAAATAAATATCTTGGGACATCTTACACAAATCGACCTAGTCCCACGGTAAGCTCAATTAAGGCTTGTGATGTGGGTACCAGGTGACGATATATATAATAGATAGATACATATAGATACTTAAATACATAGACAGCCATGACCAAAGAACAAACATTTGTGATAAATAAATACACAAAGAATGCCCTCGCCGGGATTCGAACCCAGAACCTGACATGACATGACAATTATATCCGGACAGTACTGATTAGCAAGTCTATGGACCAGAAGTAACTTATTCCTTATACTACGACAATTCTGGTGGATAACATTTAAGCTCAACTTACTGACTTTGTTTTTTTGTTCGTTTGAACGTTGTCTAAAAAAGATATCTCAGGACTAAGTACAACATTTTTGGAGGCAGTTTCTTCCAATGATTCCTTGGTGAGGTAAATCAGGTTGCCTTGTTTAAATGTTAATTCATTGTCAGATTTATAGGTAATGTTTGAAAGGAGAAACGCAGCAAATTTAGGACATAAATTTCTTTTATGATTCAAATGTGCATTTGGATATTTGTTGATGTCAATTATGGATGTGCCGTGAGACCTTCTGATTAATTTATGTAATCTACTATTTATATCAAAAATTATATTATTGACGTTTATAACATTACTATTATATGGTAATGTCGTTACTTGAAGTTTTAACTGCTTTGAGTTGCAATATTTTATAGCATACATAATATAGGATACCTTATAATTAATCATATTACAGGATATTACTATTACATCGTCACCTGTATTGAAATGTTTTGTCAAGTTTGCAATGTTCATAATAATTTCTCTTAGTTGTGCACCTGGTTTACATATTGATATTATAGATTTGTACTTGTTACAATTTTGTTTCATGTATTCCGCTAGAGATTTTCCATACTCATCAAAAAGGATTAACATGTTTTTTTGATTTTTAGGGTTCCGTAGCCAAAATGGCAAAACGGAACCCTTATAGATTCGTCATGTCCGTCTGTCCGTCTGTCCGTCTGTCACAGCTGATTTACTCGGAAACTATGAATGCTACAGTAACGAAATTTGGTAAGGATATGTGTTGTATGAACCGCTACAGGATTATGATACTAAATTGTAAAAAACCATTGGGGTGGGGGCCCTCCATACATATAACTGAGGGATAGAAAAAAAAATTTAGTTGTATATAAGTGTGTGGGGTATTATTGGAAAGGTCTTTGAAAATGATATGAAGGTTTACAAATCTTATCTTTATTTAAGCAAATCGTTTTCGAGATACCAGCTCTCAAAGTCTGAAAAATGTGTCCCCCCCCTCTATTTTTTAAACTACGCGATATAAAATTCTAAAAAAAATATATGTTAAGCACATTAATAAACTCTATCAACGATTTTTGGTTTGATTAAAGTATCTCCTATAGTTTTTGAGGTAGGTTGATTTAACTGTATTTTTTAAATAATAAATTGATAATGGTACGGAACCCTTCGCGCGCGAGTCCGACTCGCACTTGGCCGGTTTTTCTTTTCTAGCATTACTGACAGGAATTTCTTCTCTCTTGTTGTTCAATGTTGACAGGTTTCCTTTTGTTTGCTCCCGCGTCACCAAATCTTCTCTAATCCTCTCATGTTGTGAGTGACAGTATGCTATATCAGCCTCTTCATTATTTTTTGTCATAACAGTAGCCTCATTATGCAGATCTTCTCTTTCCTGTATAATTTTAATATTTAGAGGCGTTGTGCTATTGCAAGGCGTTGTCGTTAGTTCAATTGCCTTTTGATCAGATAATGATGTGGAAAATTTTGGTGATACATTACTTTGTGGGCTAGTCATGTCAGTGCTTGTCTTCGTTTTTATGTGTACGGTTGTCTTTGTAGCTTGTTGCAATGCAGAGACTATGCTAGGAGTTGGTCCTTTATTGTATTTTGCTGTTAGAGTTTTTGAATTTCTCATATTGTTAGATGTTACTATAGAAGGTTTTTTTACATTATTGCAGCATCTTTTATTTTTTGTGGAATCCTTATTGAGTTTAGGTATCGAGAATTTACTTAAAGTGTCATTTTTATTTGTAGAATTTTCCATATTTATGCTGGTTTGTTGTGGTTCATCTCGCCTGATTTCTTGTGATAGGGATAATATGTCACTGTTCTCAATTTGAGAACTCGTATTTATGTCATGGGTTACTCTGAAAGGTGGGTTTTTTGATTTTACCGATGAAGGTGTTCTAGGATGCTCCAAATTAAGTTTTTTCAGTAGTTCGATTTGTTTTTCTTGTTTTTGTAAGGACTCCTTGAGTTTCGTGGTTTCCGTGTTTAAGTTGTCAATTTCTGAATGGGCCGAGTCTAATTCAGTTTGAAGCAATTTCAATTTTTTCTTAATTTCTTCAATATTTTCGCTATTTTCAATATCCGGCAGACTTATCAAACTGGACTCGTACATTGTAGCATTTAACAGCGAATTATTCAATGTCTCCTCAGTAAATGAGTTGGCTCGGGCTCTTCGTGGTCGTGTATTTACATTCTCCATTTTTTAGATCGATTTATATCAAGTAGTCGATTTCTATTCGATTATCATGCGATTCGAGTTATAGTGATCAGATTTCCGAACGCATCTCAGTGGTGGCAACACACGGTACTGTCATATGTGGAGATGTCATCCATGACCAATCAGCTGCTCGCTGACTCGTAAATAGTGGTTGTGTTCGTGTGTACTCGTGAGTTATTTATTGATTTTAAAAGTAAATAAGTGATTAACGGCTATAACAAGTATCTTACCGGTGTCATATTTCAATGTATTCATCGATGTTAGTGGAGTTTTCTTGGTATTTGGATGAAACGTGAGTATTCCAATCCAATGCCGCACACACAGTTGCCACAATAACAATTGTATCAATATTTCACAAAATTATATCAGGAGATTTCTATATCAATGTTTATCTGGCTAGGGTTGCCATACGAAGGCGATAATCAATATATCCAGTCTGCCTGCGACCACGGGTGTAACGTCATGCTCGAAACGTCAAGATATAATTAAACGTAAGTTTACGCGATTAAGACCCGTTTGTATTTAAAATATGAGTGATAATCGTGAAAGTTTAAACCAATACACTCTCCCTCTTCCAAAATGAATTATAATTATAAGTTCATAGAGTTTATTTTCATACAAGGCGGTCAATTACTGAAGGGTGGTTTTATAATATCCTCCTGCCGCCAAACCATAAAATTTGCCGGAGAATTTTGAATTAATAACGTAGGAAATAGAATTGAATTTCTTTTGTTTAAGGAGACTTTTTAATAGAGCTCTGGGCAGGAGGATATGAACTTGAAACTTACCTATAAAAAGTAATGATAATAAAGACGACGAGAATGATGAGAACGACTTAGCTATTGCGAACTAAAAATCGTTAGTTAAAATTTTGGTACATTTACAAAAACATATTGAAACGTACAAAAATATATAATATTCTATTAGGTATATTCTTATATTCATAATGTAATTATTTTAGAATTTGTTTGGATAATAAGAGTTGTGTCAGAGATATAACCATACGAATGCATTTATTTTAGGTGAAACGAAAATAAAAGGATATACTTAGCTCAGTCGAAAAATCTAAATTGCTATCAAATCCTCCGTGCCTTATAAAAGTGCTGCAGAAACTGGTATTAGTGCCAAGCCGGCCATTACCGGCTCTGAACTAAGAAGTTCCATTTTAAAAGGTTTCCCAGGTGATATTTTACCAAGATGGCTGACATGTTGCTGGTTATACTCTTAGGGTGTCCCTGGAGTGGTCAAATGGAGGAGCGATGTACGTCGCTTAATAGTTTGAGTAGGTTTGGAAACTTAGTTGCGAGTTTTAGTGGATTTTTGACAGTTGAGGTCTAGTGTGACTGTTTGGCAAAAGTAAACAAAAGTAAGACCTGTACGTTAAGTTAGGAACGGAAAATTCCCTGAAACTTGGTCGCTAAGTACTCGGTAGTCGTACCTGAACCTAAGAATTTCTCAAGATTATCATTATTCATCATTTTAAGTACAAACGCAACTTGATTGCGTAAACTTACTAGTTATTTATATGGCTGGCGCATAATAAGAGGCATTAAACATGAGTGTGGTTTTATGAAACGAACCATATGTGAGTTTCATAATAAGATCACAAGAGTATGCCTAATTATGTTCAGTCACATACATAACTTTGTCTACATCCTTATCATAAGTTTAGAATGATAATTTACCTTTATTTACATTGATATCCACTAAATAAAATACATATAAAAATAACAATTCAAATCAGTTGAAATTACTCAATTTGTGTAAGAATATCCTACAATAAATATGTATTGAAAAAAAAAACAAAAAGAAGTTGACTTAATAATGTTAACATTAATGTACTGACACTGATACTTTAATGTTAATATTATGATTCACTGTTACTTTATTGTTAACATTATGATACAGTCACAGACATCGGTTTTTTCTTTCTTCAAACTTTCTTTTTCCACTA
>JALPQI010020954.1:0-14641 GCA_025490895.1 Thaumatotibia leucotreta
TGGGGTTACAAACCCAGAATTTATCAACTTAACTTTGAAAAAAAAACAGTTAATGCAAAAAAAAAATGTAATTGGTTTCTAAATTCATTTGAGAAAACTATTGATAGATATTTAATATAGGTATAGTTCGAGAAATAAAAATTGAATGTTTATTTTTACTATAATGTAGGTAGAAAGTTATCAATTTATATTTCACGAACTATACACAATGAGTAATTAACATTAAACAAAAAATGTGCTTACTTGAAGTCGGTTGAAAAATGTGTTATTCATCATCATCATATCAGCCGAAAGACGTCCACTGCTGAACATAGGCCTCCCCCAAAGATTGCCACAATGACCGGTCCTGTGCCACCCGCATCCAGCAGATTCCTGCGACCTTCACCAGGTCATCAGTAAACCTTCTGTTATTATTTCATTTAAATGCCATATGGATAGATATGTTGAAACTAATAAACGTTCCGCTCTCCGCTAAGGAACCCTAATAAAATATACCTAAAACAACTGTTTTACGTCTTTCTAGCCACAATCATAACCACATGCGCATTTCAACCCCGATATTTATGTTTGCAGTTACGTCCTTTTACCCTCAAACGTGGCTTTGTTCGCCGAAATTGGATAGGTACTTAAAGCATTCACAATGTCGTATGTTACACAAATGTGCAATATAATTGGGGATAAATCGGGATAAGGTAATTCGAGTCTCTTTTATAAGTAGTTTTGGGGATAATAGGATAATAAAATAATTATATATTTCTTTATTGTAATACATTTGTGGCCATGAAATGTGGATTTGTTCGGTAGCTAATTTTGATTCTTACAAATAAAAATATTTCCTGCTAAATGGTAAATACTACTTATTATACAGAATGATTTTTTAGTCTTCAGGGGGTTAATTCTGAGGTCATGTTGATGATCTTTTATTATGGGACCGACAACCGGTTCGAGAAAAAAAAAACCTGATGTTCCATACAAACCCTGAGATATCAATAGGCGGAAATGTATAGAACTACAGATTTTTTTTCTTGAATTGGTAGTCGGACCCATAGTAAAAGTTTATCAATTTGACCTCAGAATTAACTCTCTAAAATTTGTGCGGTAACGCCTCTAGAGATGCTGGCATTCATAGCGTACGGTAGATACTTTCTTTGATAATCACCAAATTAAAAAGTAAAAAAAAAGATTTCTCCAGGATTACACATACCCCGACTTCGTGCCAACGGGACCATCTCGGCTTTCGGACCAGTCGGAAGTTCTTAGGTAACAAACATAAAAAAAAACATACAGTCGAATTGAAAACCTCCTTTTTTGAAGTAGGTTGAAAAACAACTTCATATGGGCCTAAGTTAGTTGCCTCGATATTTATTTCCTTAATAGTCCGCCTCACAAGAACGATATACTTAATACCTGCAAAGTATTACTGCCGTGCTAACTAAAAAGGACGCATCTCCCATAGAACTACTTATAAGAGATTCGTCTTTTTTACTTAGCACGGCAGATTATGGAAAGAATAATAACTAGGCTTGTATTCCTAACTTTAGCAAAACTATAATAACACAATACAAACTAAACCTAATCTATCTACAAAAGGCAGTAACTGTTCATACATTTCCATACAGATACGACATTGTTTTCGGAAACTGCAAAAACCCGAACTTACGACGTAACACGTAGTAAGGAGAAAAAGTTGGAAAAATGGCGGCTGGAAGCAATAACTGGTCGACTGTACCACGTGACGTCACAGCGCGGGAGTCACCAAATCTAGATACGACACGAAATGTGAAATTGTTTGTGAGGATGATGAATGTAATGACAGGCATTAAAATATGAGTATTTTTTATCGAGCGCTAGCGAGTGAGAGAGAGAAGAGGACGCCGGCGACCGTTTTTGTTGTATCGCAATGATAATACCTAAGTTGTGCTTAATTTAGAATTAATTGAAATAACTACCAAAAATTTCTATATCGCGATGTAGGATTCACAATTTCGGATTCAGCGACATCTAACATGACATTTTGGTAAACAGTTATCATGACTCGCGAGCGCGTCACTAAATACTGTTATTTATTTTTATATTTTGAACTACTCTTGGCATACATTTATTAATCAACCTGATATAATATCAATAACAAATCAAATAAACTGTTAATACACTGTTATATCATACTGACCTGAGCACATCTCAAAAAGTTTAAATTCAATGAAAAAAAACTATGGGTAAGCAACATTCGCAAGGATTCGGTACACTTTTGGGTCAGATTGGCTCAGTAGTTTAGTTTAGTTTTTAGTTTTATTTATTTCAGGAAGAAAATTCGAAATACAATGCATGTGATGTCAGGGTATACAAATTTTCATCGTGATCGTCAAAATACAAAGCAAATGTCAAATAATTAATAAAGAAAAGAAATACATAAAATTAAACGTTATTGCAAAGTCAAAATAATAATTAACAATAATCAATTCATCAAATCAAGTCAGCAAAAATAAAAATAAAATTAACAATTTAAATAACTAAGTAAAGAAATACATAAAATTCAACGTTACTGCAAAGTCAAAATAATAATTAACAATAATCAATTAATCAAATCATGTCAACAAAAATAAATATAAAATAAACAATTGAAATAACTAACCAAATGTCACAGTTTTAATTCCATGTACTCGTTTACAGAGTACAGAGGGTTATCCAACAAAAGGTTTCTCAAGTTACGCCTAAATACTGCATCACAGGGCTCGTTTTTTAAGTCAGCTGGCAAGTGTTCGAAGTACGTAGGTCCTATAACACGTGGGTTTTTTCTTGAAAGCGCCATGCGACGGGGAACTGTTCTCAGACGACCAGTTGCTCGGAGTTGTTTGTCCGGATGGTACACGCGTGTAAATTGAGATATGTTCGTCCCTACGTACATCAGTACGTCAAACAAGTGTTGTGAGTAATGCGTCATTATACGTTGCGAAATGTATAGATCTCTGCAAGGGTGCCTAAATTTCACCCCGACAAGCGTACGGATTGCACTTTTCTGCAGAATTAAGACTCTGTTTGCATCCGTTGAATTGCCCCAGAGCAATGAGCCGTATGCCATTATAGAGTGGAAATGTGCAAAGTACACTTGCCTTAAGGCATCTGCAGAAATAAGTGGCTTCAATTTGCGCAACGCAAAGACTGCACCACCCAATCGATCGCAAAGGCCGTCAACATGGCGCTTCCGATTCAAGTTGGAGTCAATCAAGAACCCAAGGAACCTACTTTCTTGGCATAATGGCATCGGGCAGTTCGTCATGCATGGTGGCAGTGAGACCTTTCGACCAGAAAATAACATTATACTAGATTTTCCACAGTTTAACAGAAGCCCATTTGCTGAGAACCAGGCCTGCAATTGCTTGCACGCCTCGTTGATGTTTGAGCTCAGCTGGTCGTAAGAGTTTGCACTATCTAACACAGTCGTGTCATCCGCAAACAATACAGGCAAGCCAGGCACAATGTTCGACGGCAGGTCATTTATAAATAAAAGAAACAGGGTATTTCCAAGAGATGATCCCTGAGGAATACCGAGCTTTATATATCCTGCGTCAGATTGTACTGTCCTACCGTCGTTGAGCAGTTTCACGACTTGCTTGCGGCTTGACAGAAACGATGCCAGTAGTTTGTGGGCATTGCCATGAATACCATACGACTTCAGCTTAGTCAGGAGCAGTGTATGATTAATCACGTCGAATGCCTTTGACAAATCGCACAATATTCCTGCTATCTTATTCCTGTCGTCTAACCTTAACCGTCTTATTTTTATATTAATTATTTACCTCTAAATGTTGATTGTAAATTGTGATTTTATTTTGTATTCCCATTTGACATTGATAATTATTGTATTTAAAACGTGACAATGTATGATTAATACGAAAATAAATGAATATGAATATGAATATGAATAACCCTGTCATGATATGGTCAAATACTCTGTAAGCCGCAGTGGTTGTCGACATACTTCGTCGGTATGCGAATTGGTTTTCTGTAATCAAGTTGTTTAATTCTAGATGAGCCATGAGGTGAGACGACAAGATAGATTCAATCATAAATTCAAAGATAGATTGTGATAAATAGATAAATGGGATAAATAAGATGGCATATTAGAAGAGAGGCCTATGCTATTGGGAGATAAATGGCTGAAATTATGAAACTATGAACGCAAACAATTACTCGCCAACAGCACTCTTAAATAATGACGTAGAAACATAACTATCATCGGAAGTCGAGTAATGGTGCTATAAAAGCTCAGTTTCCGCCTATAATACCCAACTAAACAGACGACTCATCCAGCATATTAAGGGTAGCGTAAAGTTTTGATAGCAGATGCTCCACCGATATTTGACGACGGTTCGGCCCAATTTTATTTAACTTTCATTTTCCGAGCGATAACACTGTCTTTTAACTGGGCTATTTTTATAGCTACGCTGTTGAACGGGTTGAACCCTTATGTACATTATGTATAAGATCTATCAGTGATATTTTATAATAAAACGAAGCATCCAAAAAGATAAGATGCCAGCAGCGTCAAGGTGACTGAGGCTTCTTTTATCGATAATGTTATTTTTTGTGTTTATTTACTACTAGCGACCGGCTTCGCACGGGTACTATACCTACATAAAAACCTTCCTCTTGAATTACTCTACCTATTAAAAAAATCTCATCAAAATCTGTTGCGTAGTTTTAAAGATTTAAGCGTACAAAGGGACATAGGGACAGAAAAAGTGACTTTATTTTAGTAGTAGTAGTAGTAAGTAGTAGTAAAACACTTTATTGCACAATAACACAGAAAACAAAATAAACAGTATGATATTACACAGATTTGTACAAAGGCGAACTTATCCCATTAAGGGATCTCTTCCAGTTAACCTTTGAGCAATTGAAGGAGAACTGGAGATGGTAGACATCCGTAAAGGACACGGCATTAAAAAGAAACCCAGTGTTTTCCAATCCGCTAAACTACCCTAAAACCTACTGGATATAAACTACATACCATACAATAAATTAATAATAAAATAAACTACACAAATATACGTATATACATATACATACATCTACAAAACCGCATTATGTCCTTTAACTTTTGTGTATCGTTCGAGAGCCATAACTTTTTTAAATTCATCTTTAGCGATGCGACCGACTGGCACTGTCGGAGAGAAGGTGGCAACGAATTCCAGAGTTTTACCGAGTAAACTGTAAAAGACTTGTCATAGGACCGATGTGTATGAGGTGGAATAGCTAGAGAGAGATCGGCACTGGAGCGAAGCCGGTGCCCGCTGCCGTCCGCCAAAAACTTGAACCTCTCCGATAGATAGGGAGGGCAAGTATTAGAAAATAAAATATTAAAAAGAAGAGCAAGTACATGGGTGTCTCTACGGCGCCGAATAGTCAGCCACTTAAGTTTTGCACGGAAACACGAGATATGGTCAAATTTACGAAGGCCGAAAATATATCTAATGCACACATTCTGCAGCCGCTCCAGCTTGTCAAGTAGCTCCTCAGTAAGATCTAACATAGCGATATCTGCATAATCAAGGAGTGGAATTAGAAGAGAACTTGCAAGCATAGTTTTGGTGTGCACAGGGAGGAAACTTTGGAGACGGCGAAGCGAGTGCATTGAGGCAAAAAGTCGCCTACTAGTTTCTGCCACATGGGGAGCCCAAGAAAGTGTTTGATCCATGACAATGCCTAGATTCCTTACAGTGGGTGTAAAAGGAATGTGCGTTCCATCGAAAAGAATGCTAGGCATTGGCACTTCAGATAACTTGGAGATGAAGTGGGGACTCCCAATAATAATTGCCTGTGACTTTTTCGCGTTAACCAAGAGACCAAAAGCAGAAGCCCAATCACGGATGCGGATCAGATCACTATTAATCAGGCTTATTAGATCCTCAACGCTTCCAATGCTGGCCGAAGAGTAGAGCTGCAGGTCATCTGCGTAAAGGTGGTATGAAGAAGCCAGAGATTTAGTAATCCCGTCTATAAATAAAGAAAAAAGTAGAGGAGAGAGAATCCCGCCCTGAGGAACCCCTGCAGTCAGTTCACACCAAGAGGAGACAGTATCTTCGACCGTGACACGCTGGCACCTTCCAAATAAATAACTACGGAACCAAGAAATAGCTAAGGGGGACAAATTAAGGTTACGCAATATTGCCAGGAGAATATCAAAATCTACAGAGTTAAAAGCACTACTAAAATCTAGTAAGACCAAAGCCGTCAGCTCCTTATTTTCTATATTGCGACGAATGTCATCAGTCACTTTGACCAAAGCTGTGGCAGTACTATGCCCGGGACGAAAACCAGACTGGAAAGTATTAAAAAGGTTATAGGTATTGAGAAAAGAAGAGAGAAGTTTATTGGCAAAATGTTCGATTACTTTGGAAAGGACAGGAAGAATAGATATTGGACGGTACTGAGAAAAAGAAGCGGGAATAGGAACTTTAGGTAAGGGAATAACATGAGCGAGCTTCCAGGAAGAAGGAAAGGTACCAGAGGAGAAAGAGAAGTTAATGATGTGAGCCAGAATAGGTGCGATGGTTTCCGCCACGAGCCCAATCATGCCTGAGCTAAGTCCATCTTCACCCACGGCCTTGGTCTTAATAGTTCGCAAAATATCGAGAACCTCCTGCGATGAGATGTCCCGAAAATGAAAAGCCGGGGAATTGGACCCAGAAGCATTAGCTAGACGAGCTAGAGTTCGTAGTTTGACTGGAGGCTCAAGTTCAACCGGTGATGAACTAAAGTGCCGATTTATAGCATCCAGGTCCAAAACCCCTGTTGAGTTTTGCTGTGACTTGCCGACCCCGAGACTTCAGAAATTTCCACAGCTTTCCGGGGGGACAATCTTCAATGGACTCGTGAATGTACCGACGCCTAGCACTCCTACACTCCTTGTTGCAACGGTTACGCAAAGAAGTGTATGTACGCAGGTTGCTTTCGCTGGGGTCATTCCGGAGTTTTATACGAGCCCGATTCCGCTTAACCATGAGAGCCCTGATGTCCGCTGATAGCCATGGAGCAGGATAGTGCTTAACTCGTGTAGGCTTCAAAGGAGCGTGCTTATCGAATACAGCAAGCAAGACATCGTTAAAAGTGCCCAACTTCACTTCGATATCATCAGTCAGCTCCAAAACAGACCAGTCAGCAACGCGCAGGTCGTCCTGGAGAGCCTGAAGGTCAACATTAAGGAGGTTACGGCGCATCACAACTTTATGCCGCCTTTTGATAGGTCGGACTTTAAAAGAAGCGTAGATGAGGTCGTGGTTGGAAAAAGCCGCTGCGTTGAACTGACCATGGCAAGAAACAATCTCAGAAGAAGACGTTAAAATTAAATCTAAGAGAGAGGGAGGGCCATTGTGATTTATACTATGTAGTGAAGTGAAGTTGTAGTTTATTTTTCATGTAGGAAAATGTTAATGTATTTAAGAAATAAAACGATTGAAACGGATTATATCGCCAATCCGCTTGCCCAGCGTGGCGATTATGGGCATTTACCTCCTAATGCGATACGCATAGTTTATGGGAGAGACCTACACGTCCAGCAGTGGGATGAGACAGGCTGATGATGTGATATCACGTATATTCATCATCATCAGCCTGTGATAGTCCACTACAGGACGTAAGCCTCTCCAATTAACTATGCGTATAAACGCATTAGGAGGAAAATACCCATAATCGCCACGCTGGGCAAGCGAATTGGCGATCGCAGTAATGTGTCCACTATGATGACGCTGCTGCCCATCATCAATCTTTTATCAAATAATGGTCAGGGACACTTCAATCCCTTAGTCGACTCTTACGACACCCGCAGAAGGAGTTGCGGTGGCGACAAATGTATTCTTATTGCCGTCACCACACGGCTGATATTAAGTTAAGCTCATCGCATATATTAAGTAAACTTAACTACATCCCGCATATCCCGACGTTTCGAACACTTTATAGGGTTCCTGGTCTACGGTAACCTGTGAGTCAAGTTTATAGTCAATCGTACCTTCCCACGATGCCCTATCGAGACCATTTAACTCAACAGTCACTTTTTACACATTTTTTATATTCATATTATCGTACAATGTTTCCCTACAACGTTACTTTTTGCAAATTAATAGTTAAATTGGAGTTTCCTCCTCGCTTGCATCCTGTTAAACGTATAGTTAGATTTGACATTTGACAGTAACTTAACCATCTGTTGTCACGGTCGGTGACCACTCTGCCGTGTCTAACTTTTTACCCCTGTTTTCAATTACTTTAGTATTCAAAGTACCTAAATCTTAAAATGTTATTTTACTATAATACTCGTAATTTTAGTAAAAGACGAATCAAAATTATAAATTATAACTAACGTGAGACTCAAACAAATTTAAATATTATCGAACCGCGTTACTTACGTAATTAAGTCGATGATTGCTCGACGCGTACGCGTCTGGCTTCGGCCGGGGGCGCTCCGGACGAGGACCCTCTTAATGGGTCGAAACATGTCGAGCAATCATCGACTTAAATACGTAACCCGTTTCGATAATATTTTAATATAAAGACGAATTAAGTTTACAGCTTTAACCCTTTATTACGACACCGGTCTCAAAAATGGCTACTCGCAACACCGTCTTTTTGTATTTTTGTACTAACTACAAGATGGCGTTGAGGTTTGAATCCAGGATTTTTTTGAGTCTTACCCGTTAAAGGGTTAAGTCATCATCATTTCAGCCATAAGAGGTCCACTGCTGAACAAAAGGCACCATCACCATCATCATCTGGATCTCCACACACACACCGGTTGGAGGCGACCTGCATCCAGCGTCTTCCGGCGATCTTCAAAAGATCGTCTGTCCATCTTGTGGGTGGGCGTCCTATGTAACTATATGTGGTGGCGACTGTACTAAAGAGAAATACCAAGTTCATAGAAGATTTATGAAAAATACAAATCGAAATATAATATAAATAATTGGATTTGTTTCAAACAAAAACAGAAGTTTGATTAGAGAAAAATGATCCCGCGGGCATTGTACCGATAACTCGATTGACAGATCCAATATTACGTAGAATTTTAACGATCTTAGCCAATCACAAATTTGTTTGACCATAAGTTTTTGTAAATAGCGGCAAATTGCGTATTCGGTAATATTTAATGCGTAAAGTACGAGCCACAGCTTCGAACTGGTGCAATGCTGATACTAAAACTGCCCTCGAATCACTCTATACATATATGTACACGGTGCTCGCGAGCATTGCGAAAGATTTTAACTATATATTCTAGACATTAAAATAAACAAAAATATTATGAGACCTAATGTCAAATTCCACAATAAAAAAACTTTTTTTTTAGATTTTTTGAATACTTTTTACATTTCCAATATTTTTTATCATAACAACAATTTGTTAATATTATTTTTTTAATTATTTTTGTAATGTAATCAAAAAGAAGTTTTATGACGAGTTACGTCGAAAAACTTTTTTCGAAAAAAGGTTAATTAAGTATCTCTGGAACCAAGCCGAATCCAGGAAACTTTAAATAACATTAAATGCTCTAAATATGCTCAGGAATTCAGCATTAAAATCTTTCGGAATGCTCACGAGCACCGTGTATTATAAAAATCGGCCAAAAGTATGTCAGGCATGCTCATGAATGTTGAGCTCATGCAACAAGCATGTAGGTTTCTGCAGTTATTCAAAAACCGCTGGGCCGATTATGTTCGAAATAGTTTTATTTCAAATAATTAATACAAAGCCAATTCAATTGCTCCAGATAATTCAGTCCCCTCTCTAACTTCTCTGGGCCCGGATCAAAACATATGAAAAAAAAAACATGAATAATATACAGATAGTTCAACTCATCTTTGCGCGCGGCGCTATGTGTGCGTGCGCTTGTAATTACATATACAGCTTTCATTTGTTTTTGTTTTGTGTGGCAGTGACGCGGCCGTCGTCGTCCGGGCAACACGTGTATACCTATACAGTCAAGTGCAAAAATAAGTATCGAAAGAATTCGTTCATAAATATGTTATGACGTTCTTATTACACAGAATTAGAGTGCACTGGGACATATTTTTGAACGTTTTTGTATACCCCTTATTTTGTCTTCGACTGTACAAGGTTTACTCACACATAGCGCCGCCCGCAAAGATGAGTTGAACTATCTGTATCAACATGAATAATATATCAATCTCTCTGCTTCGCATCAAGGTTGACTGGTAGAGAATGCCTCATGGCATTAAGTTCGCCTTTTGTACGTTAACTTTTACTTTTGTGTAATAAAGTTTAAATAAATAAATAAATAAGTGGGCTTATTGAATACTTTTTTGAATAAATACACTGAGCATGGCCCGACCTGCTCTTAGCCGGTTTTTACGTTTTGAACACGGAACCCTAAAAATTAGAATCTATTGAACAAAACAATTAGGAATACGTTTTAAATTACTTTGGTAAAACCCTTTCGATAAGGCTGTAAAGGCTTAGCAACGAATTAATAATTATTGCCAGCATGATTAATTTAATTAAACCTTTAACTAACGGACGAGGTATTGTCAAATTTCAATCAATTTAAGGCTTCCTTAAGCGCTTTTGTGATTAAGCAAATTAATAAATCGCAGAGCTAGGTCTTATAGTAATTGCTTTTTAGACCAAAATGCATCTTTAATGGCCCGGCCACGACATTGACGGACATTGGTCTAAGGCGACCGGCTTAGCGGAAAACCATACGTGCGAGAAGGATTACCAATATCGGCACCCCCCGCCAACTTATGGATTCGCTCGCCGCCGTTCACCTTAGACCAATGTCGTGGCCGGGCCACGATTAACTACCACAAACAGAAAAACATGTCCATCAACCCCATATGGCATAAAGCGACCACGTCCAGTCAACAAGTTTAAAATAAAACAAAACTAAGCCTCCATTGTCATTCAAATTCGCCATTCCCGTTCAGGAGTCCTTGCTCTTTCACCATTTGTGACCTTTTACAATGAGCATAGAGTACATGTATGGTCAGTGTGAGCGATACAATGACCTGATTGAAAGCCTACATGGAAAAATCACTTGATATTCACAAGTGCTTTACGGCAAAAGAAAACATCGTGAGGAAACCTGCTTACACCTGCGAAAACATTCAAAGGTGTATGTGAAGTCCCCAACAAGATAATTATCAAGCAGCATTGTTACAGGCAACCTCTCAATATTTTTGATTTCCACGATACAGGCTTAGCCTTAGTGTCCGAGTCACTGTTAAATTGTAAATCTGCCTTAATAGTACATTACTATAGAGGCCGGGACGAAAGGGGTTGCCAGCCGAAGACATAGATAGGTCGGAGGCGGGCAACCCCATAATTCCGGACGAGGTATGTATAGTGCTTTTACCAAACATTAAATGTAATAAGCAACAAAAACATCAAAGTTTTTTTATATGCATTGTATTGCATAGTGGCACAATGTCATGATGCCTGTGCCACAAATTTATGTGGAATGGAATTAAAAAAGAACACTTTGCCGGCTCAGGCCTTCAAGATCTGTATTAAATTCCATTAACGACGTCTTGTCCTAGTCGCACCTGAAACGTCATACTTCGCAGCCTGTAAGGAACATAACAACAGTATTTCTTCTCTCTACTCTGTTTGAGAAAAACTTTTTTACAATAAAATATCTTTACAATTACAAGATATTATTATGACGATCTCTTATGAAACTTAGTTTAGTTATGATGACAAATTTGGAGATCGGAATTTTTCTAGCGCTGCTTATATCCAAACTAAAAACTGAAAATGTATAATCCCTAAGTGCGCGCAAAAATCTCTGGTAGAAAGTTCTGAATAAAATATTAACTCAACTTCCATATCTGACCCATTTACTTCCTTCGTCTTTTCAAGCGACTGGTAAATCATCCGGTTGCAGAGAAGTAAAGTTGCTGAATTCACTTAAAACTATATATTTTCGATGTCAAATAGAATTAAAATCATCATCATCATCTCAGCCTTAAGACGTCCACTGCTGAACATAGGCCTCTCCTCTGGACCTCTACATGTACCGGTTAGATGCGACCTGCATCCAGCGTGTCCCGGCGACCTTCATATGGTCGTCTGTCCATCTTGTGGGTGGACGTCCTACGCTGCGATTGCCTAGCTGTGGTCTCCACTCGAGCACTTTTCGACCCCATAGACCATCTGCTCTGCGTGCAATGTGGCCTGCCCATTTGCAGCTTGCTAATCCGGAGGGCTATATCAGTAACTTTAGTTCTTCTACGGATCTCCTCATTTCTGAATTTCAATTAAACTTTAATTTTTTTCATTGTCTACAACGTGTTACACGAGCCACTGAAAACCTTGAACGGGGTGATTTGGTAGGTTATACTGAACAACTTTTACTGTGGAGCTAACCCAGAAATCTCAAAAAAAAATTTGGCTGATATCAACAAACTCTTTTGAATGGTCTAAGTTACACAAAAAAAGAAAGCTACTTAGGATTCTAACCCTACACCACTGACCCCGAGAAGAACCGGTAAGAAACTTGGCGGGACTTGTTTTTTCAAACAATCATGGTATGTACCTACATCTTACAACTAACATGCATTAAGAAAAACTAATACATAAAATTAATTTAAAATAAATTGAATTATAATAATATTAACATTTCCAAAGTCAAAGTCTAACTTATCTTTATTCAAGTAAGCTTATTAATAAGCATTTTCGAATCGTCTGACGCTATCAAGAGAGAGAAAAATCTACTACCTACTGGTTCTAACCCTACACCACTGTCCTGAGAAGAACCAGGAAGAAACTCCATACTGTCAACATAACATGTTGAAGTATACAACGCTTAGTGCCAGGACAATATCTTTGAATATTCAAAATGCAACTTCTAGCTCAAAACTAACGTATACTAGACTAACTGTATAAAAGCAACCATTTCAAAACATTTCTCAACCACAAGGGGATACATGAATATTTGAGAATATGATGTACAGTTGCCGTTGGATATGTCAAATGTATCGTTATCTATCGTTATGGCAATAAAGGCGTGATCAGATATTTTTTAACGCCCCGGACGCTACTATACAGGGCGTCCCAAAGTTATGGGACATGAAGGGGAAATACCTTAAATATCGTAGATAGTGTATTTTGCTAAAAGAAGACTTTGTTATCTTTAAAATTTAGTCATTCTGCATACAAAGTTTGTCCAAAAATTAGTTGCTTCTACATTTTTATTCCGAATTTTGAACCAAACTTTTTTGGTTATTCTTTTAGTTTTAAATACTATGTTTCTTTAGATTTTTTTATAAATAAAATTCAAATAAAATTCACTGGACAAAAAAAATTGTTTGGAAATTTTTTGAGAGCAGTATTATTTAATTTTCAAAATAAAATACCTTTACCGTTTATCGTAGATAGGATATTAAAGGTACTTCCCCTTCATGTCCCACAACTTTGGGACGCGCTGTATATCTGTTTTTGTTGTTCTTGTATTCTGGGCCTTTTTTTTCCGCAACCTTAATATCAAACGTGCCTATTTTGCGTGGTCCCAACGTTGACCCAGTACTTGTTGGGGACTTCACATCAGTGATGGGCAAAATGTAATCGACTAACGATTAACAATTAAGATTAACTTAAAAGTAATCGATTAATGATTAAATTTGACGATTAATAAATCTTAATCGTTCTTGTTCGACTAATTTAATCACGATTAAATTAATCGACGATTAAATACGAGCGATTAAATCCATAATCGATTGTTTAATTAGATTTGGTTTTTTCGATTAATATCAGGATTTTTTGTGAGTCGTAAATTCAGGTTACCCTAATAGACTTATACCTGAAGCGATGTATAACAATACCTAAGACTTTCTGAGAGTATTTCATAATCGCGGTTACCTTTGGTAAATAATTTGTCGAAGCATTCGTCAGTTTTTGACAAGTGGCGTCAAAGGATGTTGAACGATAATACATTATTTTATTTATGCACTGTGTTGAAAAATTCTTAATCGAGTAATTTAGTCGATTAAAATGACGATTTATTAATCGTTAATCCAATTCTGCGACGATTAAGTTAATCTCAATTAAATTAATCGCGATTAATTTGTGACGATTAATTCTTTAATCGATTAGTTAGTTGATAAAAAAAATAATCGATTAATGCCCATCTCTGCTTCACATACACCCCTGAATTTCTTCGCAGGTGTATGCAAGTTTCCTCACGATGTTTTCCTTCACCGTAAAGTGTGAAAATCAAATGATATTTCGTACATAAGTGTTTTTGAAAAACTCGTTGGTACGAGCCGGGGATCGAACTCACGACCGCTGCTACCACATAATTAGATTTGGATAGAAGAAACAAGTTCATTAATTTGTATGGCGGCCGAGCGTGTCAGATTTTGTACTGAAGTTGTTACTTGCCTATGATTTAAAATATGTCTCAGGCCCTTGAGTATTCATATTTTTTTGTGTTGTTGCAATCAATATTACTTAAGGAGGCATTGTTAATGTTTTCGTTCACTTCAACTTACAAAACGCCCGAAAGCTGCAAGCTGCGATTAAAGACGGACAACTCAGTGGATTTCACTGAGTTCATTTGACACGCTAAGTAGATACGTTTGCTTGATCTATGGTATACGAGTATATGACATCTGTGGCTGCTACTATATATCTG